>BJBW01015898.1:0-18737 GCA_004320125.1 Scolopax mira
GTCCAACCACCCCACCAGAGTGTGTCTACCTAGAGCAGGTTGCCCAGGAACTTGTCCAGGCAGCTTTTGAATGTCCCCAGAGCAGGAGCAGCCTGTTCCAGTGCTCTGCCACTCTCACAGTAAAGAAGTTCCTCCTCATGTTTAGGTGGAACTTCTTACACTCAAGTTTCTTGTCCTGTCACTGGGCACCATTGAAAAAAGACTGAGCCCAGAATCATCTGTGGCATTCAGGAATGGAAATGTTCTTTGATTTTATATCTTTCAACACATAATATTTTCAATACTGTTAAGGAATTTTTTTTCTTTATTTGACTTATAGTGTGAATTGATCTTATGTCACTACCAGCAGTATATGCTCACATAGTACACTAAAGAGATGACATTTCCTTACAACAGTAAAACTGTTTTGGTTTTGCAGGGGGGGTGATGGGGGTGGTGGTAATTATTGTTTTTTTTATTTTAAATCAATGACATAAGTAATAAGCTGAAATAAAAAAGATGTGCTAAATTTTTATTTTGAAAATTTTGTTCATTCCCTTGGGCTTGACTAGAAGGCAATTACTGAGACAGACTTTTCTGCCTTTCAGCGATTGCCCACAAATTAATTCACAAGTAAACTGTAATTAGACTATAAAAGATGCAAGTTCTTCTTGTGCTCACATCAAGATTTTTTGAGTAAGAATCCTTCCTTTTGTCTCTGATAGCTGTCTATTTTTCTAGGGACAATCACTTCGTGTTTCTTGAGAATCGTGTATCTGTGGGAAAAAAATATAATGGCTTATTAGGGATGTTGCCAGACTTAACTAATGCCTATGACACACTGAAATTTTTAGATGGAAGGATCTATAAAAAATGAAGAATATTATAGACATAAAAGTGATGGTGGGCATTGTTTCTTTTTTGATTTTAAATAGTAGGCCTTTCTAACCTGACTGAAGGAAGATGATGAAGTCATTAGCAGCAAATGGGAAGAACAAACAATAGTATGCAGAGGTAGTACAGTTTGTGCTGCATGCTTGCAGCACAGCTTGTTTCACAGCACCGAGACAAAATAGGTCTCTTCTACACTAAAATTTCTTCAGCCCTTCTGTTGCAATGTGCCAGATCTCCAACAAAAACAGATTGCTTAGGAAGAAATATGCTGGGGTGTGGGGGTAGCACACATAAGTCAAATAGACAAAGTTAAAGAGGTCATCTGTATGACTTAACTATTCTGTAACAAGAATATCCCAAAGACATCAGCTAATTACTCTTTGGTAATTTGTATTTATAAATTTTGTCAAAAGAAAAAACACTTCTGGCCTCCTTGTGCCTTACCCTGGCACAAGGGTAAAAAATCAATACAAATTCAAGTACAGGGATAGAAACCTTGAGAAATGGATGAAAAACACCCATATCACAAGTTTTGCGGCCGGCCATGAAAATATAATTTGACCATCATTAACTTCCAAATCCCAAACAGAGGCTTATAGCTTATAGTATCAATTTTTGAAAACTTTAACCATGCTTTAATATTTCAAATTTCATACCCACGGAGCTTGACTAGCAAAAAATTAAAGTACTAGATGAAGAGAAATTATGCAACTAATTTAGAGTTTTGCATAACTTGGCAGATATTTGTGTAAATCAGATATATTGAATACAAACTTAGAGGAAATATACACAAAATTAAATAACTTGATCTCATGAAAAGTATTATTCCACAATAAAAATATATAGATACTTCGTATTTCAAAAAATAATAAAATCTTTCTTACCCAGTCTACTCTGAAACTAGAAGTTTAGAAACTTGACTTTGATATAAATATCCTTTCTGAATCACTGTTAAAACATTACTAACTCTCATTTGAAGATTCAAACATATTCTGACTTTAACACACATTCTCTGCCACAGCATTTGTCTAATTTCTCTAATTTGCTCCATTTCTGTAAGAAATGCTTAGGCAAGTAAGATGAAAACTAAGACAAGTCATCCTCTCATAAGATGCATTTGAGGAAACTGAAGAACTAGAAAAAAGTGCATACATGACTAGGAAAAACAGGAATATTGTTTCTTCTAAGTGAAATCTTAGCCAATTAACTAAGTTTACCACTTTGGTGTAAGTCAAACATTCTGCAGCCCTTGGATTTAAAACCAGTAGAATAAACAACAACCTGAAAAATAAAGGCTGCATTTTCAGTGACTTTTGATTGATCAACACCTTTAGCATACGTAACCAGGAAGCAGAACAGCTAACTTTAGAGTGGGTTTATATTTATGAGACAGCTACATCCATTTTTTTACTGTTATTCAACTGTAAAGTGAGAAAAGAACATTGGAAAAATTCAATCGGTACAAAAATGAGATTAAAAGCTATGGTATTTTAAACTAAACATTATAACTATTAGAATGATTATTAATTTAATAACTTCCATTAAATAATTAAACAATTTATAAACAACTATTTTTAATAATTATCATTAGTAATTAAAGCATTAAATATTTAGGTAACTGTGCTTTCTTTCTTTTCCATTGTGTCATAGTGGAATAACTCCTTGCAGAGAAGCACAGGAGCAAATTACAATTTGTAAATTGGATGAGAGAATTGTGAGGAAACATCAAATAACAGATAGCATATGTTTGCATTTCTTAACTTTAAATTTTTAAAAAAATTTTTGCTTTTGTATTTTTTAAAATAGTTTTAAAACACGTAATTAATCTCGACTATTTTTCAAATCACTGATTTAAAGTAACCAAGGAAAATATATTTCCCTTTCTAGAAGTGAGTAAAACATGGGATGGTATATGAAGTGTTGTCTGAACATCACCAAAGTTCGGGAGGAGAAACACCAAATATCACCACAAGTACTAGTTCAGAATGTTATATTTTAGAGAATATTCCTTCTTCAGTAAATTATTATTTTCTTTTCCAAAGAAGAGTTTTTTTTGTGAACTGTAACCATGGTTCAAACTAAACCTTAGTTGGGGTCGTTCAGCCTGGAGAAGTGAAGACTTCGGGGAGACCTTATAGCAGCTTTCCAATACCTAAAAGGGGACCTACAGGAGAGATGGGGAGGGACTCTTTATCAGGGAATGTAGCAATAGGATGAGGAGTAACAGTTTTAAACTGAAAGAGGGAAGATTTAGACAAGATATTAGGAAGAAAATTCCTTAATATGAGAGTGGAGACACACTGGAAGGAGTTGCCCAGAGAAGTTGTGGATGCCCTATCCACATCTGGTGATCTGGTGATCAAGACCAGGCTGGATGGGGCTTTGAGCAACTTGGTCTAGTGGGAGGTGTCCCTGCCCATGGCAGTGGGGTTGGAACTCAATGATCTTTAAGGCCCCTTCCAACTCAAATCATTCAATGATTCTATGATTATTTAAAATATATTATGTCGTGCTGAGAGTAAATTAAAATGCAATTTTCAGTTTGCTTTTTTTTGTTGTTGTTGTTTGGGGGGTTGTTCATTAGAAGCAAATACATGCTTAAGTGACTAAGATGTATTTGGCTGCAGATATGGCAAATGGAAACCTATACAAACTGGAACTTATGATGAATAAGCTTCTAAACAGTGACGTTTAAAACTCTTAAGAATGAATGGTATTTTAACAGTTACTAAGGGATAGATCTTGGAGACAGCCTTCTAGTAATAAGTAAAACTTGATGGGAAAGTTTATTCATATGACTTGTACCCCTGTATTTAAGCATCACAGTCAAAATAAATTTATGTTTAAAATTCTTTAACGAATGATCTACACATAGCACAGCTCACTGTACTCTGCTTTTATGATTAAGAAGGTGAAAAATTGAATTACATAAAAAAACCTGAATTACATAAAGCAACTAGACTTACCTTTCCTTGTAGCTGTAAGGACAATAAACAGCCATCATCTTCCTTCATTAACACATTAATATTATTTACTTTTTCTATTTATCACTACACAAAACTATTAGTTGTTTTATATTGGTTTGTAAGTGCAATGTTTATTCCCTATAAACAATATCTAATTACAATATATAAATGTATTTTGGTAGTATACTGTGTTTCATCTATGCAGTAAAGGCACTTTATTGAAAGCATATATTAACTTTATTTCTTTTGTTGGTTATGGTTTACAAATAGTTGAAATACAACTGAGAACCTGAATTTTAGCTGTATATGCAAAGCTCTTCCATTACTTTCCTTTCTATTTCAACACTTTCATGTGTTCAGTTTTCTACAGGAGACAAATGGAATAAGACAATGCTAAGGTAAAAAGAAAGGAAGAAAATTGAAATTAATTAAACAATAGTTCATTGTTTATTAAATAACCACAAATGGGCATGTTTTATTTCCAAGCAAATTTTTTTATTATTTGCAAGAGTTACAATCATTCAATAGTAGGAAGTTAACATAGAAGGAATCTACATGCAGTGCAATCTATGAAGACTTAAACTATTCACACTGCCAAATAAATGTGGTTTTATAGTCAACACTTCTAAAATTCTTTTGCTGAAGTTCATAAAGAATCACAGGATGAAAATGTAAACCCTCAGATGTGTCAAAAAATCTTCTAAGCAAGCTGTAATGTCAGATTGCATTTTCAAACTGTTTAGCCCTTATTTAAACCTGATAGAGCTATGTAATTTTATAGAAGTAAAATACATGCGAATTTTTCACAGATAGGCAATTTGATTCATACAGTAGTAGTATTTACTTCCACTGAAATATAATGACCCTCTGCATTTTAGCTTCCTTAATGTGTTTGCCAATTCAAAAATCGGCTATTACGCAATTTATCACTCATGGTTATAATTTTCAAAGCTGCTGCGGAGATTTAGTCACATTTAGTTCCTTTCCATTGAGAAGGTGAATGGTCTGAAATCCCCTAAAAAGTGCTAAAACAGAATTCTTAAAAAATAATGTATCAATGCTTCGCTTATACATGCAATAGTCAAACAACAAAAAAAAGCAACTACAGGCAGATTATCACATCCTTGTATGCACTTTCATGCATAAGTGTATGTGTATTTGTAAACACACATTCATCTTCTATACAATTGTATTTATTTTATGATATAAAGGATTACTTACTATCTACTATAATATAATTATATATTCCTGGTTGGTTGCTAATAAGTGGCATCTATAACAAAATTAATAAGAACACAGTGACTTTCATTTTACATGACTTATTTTTGCAGTACTATCAGCAATTGTTCAAACACTAGGTTTCCAGAAGGGCCACTTACAGTAAGGACAACTAGCTATGCTGCCATGAACAAGTAGTGAGTGCACTTGACTCTCCAAACTCAAAAAGCAATTAGTCTAATGAATTAGTCTAAATGGGGAAAAATTAGATTAGATTAAATTAAGAGAATAAACAGAAAATTAGTGTTTGTTAATATTAATTGTACTCTGTTATGGCAAGATTATAAATGATGGATAAAATATATAAAATTTTATATATAAAAGGCAAATATTTTTTATATTTATATTATATACCAAACTTATGTGTAAAGTTACAATATTAAAATTTAATATAAATTGAGCTATATATATTTTACTTATTCTTCAAATATGTGCAGTTTTTAAAGAATCTTATTCATCATAAGGATCAGACCGAGACATTTTCAAAAAGAAACTTTACAGAGAATCCTATCCTAGATTAGCTTCAAATTTAGGGTATGCACTAAAAATATGTGTAACAAATAATGAGATTAATTTCCCCTAACTTTAACCATCAAATAAGATATATAATCTAAATTACTTGGCCAGACCTTTAGTTTTCAGCAGAAATACTTTCTGCTGAAGGAGGATTGTGTTTGTGCAATCCTCCCCATTCTTCTGATTTGGAAAATTACCTCTCTCCCCTGATTATCAAAGGGACTCAAATTTAGCTATTTTACTTCTTACATAGGCTTTATTTCTCCAGCTTTCTTATTTACATTTTTTTCATCATGATTTTCAGGACATTCCTCAAATTTTAATTATTGTCAGCTTGATTTGTAGGTCATTAAAAATCCTCTCTCTGTAAAATTTCTTTCTGAACATTTCAGATAAGCCAGAGAGATCAATGATTCTTACTCTAAGTATGGACTGTGTTACTGGATCCTAAATTATATAGATATCTTCAATTCTCATTTTGCATGTTTTCATTAATGAGACAGAATGTCAGGCAGAATATTAAATTACTTTGCATGCATTGTTTTGAAATATCTGGAAGTACAATCATAGACTGTTGTTATAGAGAAATTTTGAGAATGATATCTGCCCATTTCTTGAGACCATCCCTGAATCCCATTTTAGTTTCTAGGTATTACTGCTTTGGTAGCATTGGTAAGATTTTCTGGATACCAGAACAGAAATAAAACACCTGGTATTTTACCTTGAGCAATGTTTCAAACAATTTTTCTTTTTCCTAATGTATTTGAAGAGAGAGCTATGGCATGCAATGAACATGGGTGCGCCAAACTGTACTTCAAGGAAGTGATAAAAGTGAACCTACAATAATAATCCTACAACAAATTTCCATCGGTCAATAAACTACTCTTCCCAGTAAGCACTGGCATTAAACTGGCAGAGCCTCTATAGGTTTGGGTTTGTGGGTTTTTTGTTATTATAACTATAGCCCTTTTAACTAAAACTAAAATTTGGAGTTTTCTGCAGGTAGTTTATTTGGGGGGTATGTGGGGTTTTGCGGGGGAGGGCTTGTTTGTTTTTCTGTTTGTTTTAAAGCTGTCCATTAACAAAATTGTAGGGCAGATTTAATTGACTGGGAATAAATGTGAAAGGAAAGCACTTCTGTGAAAAAATCTTTAACTGACTCTAAACTAAATCTTATTATTTGACTTTGAACATGTGTTCATTTAAATAGAAAGTAGAAGGTGTCCTTGGTATCACTCAATAACACTATTACTGAACTGTAGAACATTAAGATAAAAAAAGGTAAACAAAACCAAGAAATATAAGTCTTTTTTGTAAGAGCAATATTTTTTTCCTCTTTGGGCCTATTGCCCTTTCTTCCCCTCTCTGTCCTTCCCCAAAAGGCATACTATGAAAAAAGATCATGATACTATAATTTTATTCCAATTATGTTTTTTTTTCTATTTCTTTTTTTAGTACTTCTACACAATTAGCTTAAGACTAAGGGATGTTTTCACACATGCCATGAAAGGCATATCCTACAAGGACAATAACAATTGTCGATCCCTTTTCCTGCACCTTGAAAGCCAAGTTTCTTACCCAAATATCAGTCACACATCCATGACTTGACTTCATGTGGATCCTTATACCATTCTGCATTTAATTTGAAAATCCAGTAATGCTGTTATGCTGAGAGCAGTGCAATTCTTTGTCGTATCATTTGCATCACCCAATCACAAGTAGTAGAAAGAAAACACAAGGACATCAGAAGTCTTAGTCTTTCTACAAGTTAAACCAATGTATATTTTCATATAAAATAAAAATGGGTGCATATTTTATTACCCAATGATACAGTAAATGTGGTTTCACATATGTGAACTCTGCTTCTCAGTTTTTCTTACTTTAAAATTAATATTTATTTCCTCTACTGAGTATACTCTCAAAAAAAAAAATCTATTAATCTTTTTGTCTACTGATCTAGTTATTTATTTATGAAAGAATTCATCGCCATGTAATTGTGTCCTTCTCTAGCTGGACATATAAATTTGTTCACAAATTTGTATTTTGTGGAAACAAGGAAACACTTGGAAGAAAACTAAATAACAAGGGACTTGTGCTCGACAGCTATCAATTTGTCAAAATTTGTAAAACTATGTAATTCTCAAAAAGAGGCCACTTCTTACTGTCAAAATCATCAGAATATAGTCTGGTTTTGGGCACAGTTTGCTTTATTGGGGATTTTTTAATTTTAAGCAAAACTTTTCTTTTGTAGAAAACACACTGTAAATCTCTGAATTCAGAATCTCTTGAAATGAAGGAATAGGTAATAGATACAGGAATACCCTTGTTTTCCTTTACTTCAGCCCCAAAATTCTATAATCACATTACCACATATCTTTTTCATGACTGAACCTGTTTTCAATAATGTGTACAGAAGTATTCTTACACTACTCCAGCAAAAGGAGAATTGACAGTTCATGATGCACCTAGAATTCAGAATGCTTACCTTTTTGGAAATAAGGAAATAAAGAGAAGCAAACCTGATATTATGACTAGTCACATATGCAACTTTGATGAATTTGATACAGAGATGTACATGTTATCATTTGTCCAGTGTTAATTGCTAGCAAACTGTCTTATGTTTCCTGTCATGCAACGGATTAATTCCTTGCCTCAAGTAGATGTGGAAGCAGTCACAAAGAGTCCTGTAAACAATTAGCTGAAGCAGGAATTAAATTCCCAAGATAGCTAAAGCTTATAAAGCAAAGAAATCTTTGTAGGAGTAAGTCATGTGGTTCAGATGACTTATGACTCATTTTAGCATTTGTATTAAGGTTGAAGGAGGCTTGTTCAATTATTAGGAACAGAAAGTTGTAATGCATCAGTCAACTGGTAAAAATAAGATGGGTGAGAGTCCTTGTGACCACTCAATATAGTCAGAATTCCTCATACCTGGAAATATAAGTTTTGCTATAGAATTCAAGAAATGAAAGAGCCTCTTTCTCCATAAAAACTATCAGTCAAATTTCACCTTCAGGAATAGTTACCAAAATAAGAGAACACTCATTGTATTTAAAGATTATTAAAACACTATGATCCCACCAGTATTAAACTTTAGAGAATTTGGAATATTCCTTTTTTTCATACTTACCATGGAGAAGAAAGTACAAGCTGGTATGAAATGACACAAGAGTCTGGATTGTAAAATCATATATATATAAATATATAAAGTATAACAGGTTCTAGACAAGTGAAAACTGCAAGAATCTCTATAGAGGAAAAAGCCAGAGACAGAATTAAATTTACGCAGTAAAAAACCCCAACACTTTGTATAAATAAGAACAGTTATTTTTTGAGTTTATATGAATGCAAAAGTCGTGGGTTTAGATGCATTTCTCTTAAAACATAAGAACTTTCATGTTCAACAAGGGTCATGATCCATTCACAGAAACTGCTAACCTGTTCTTATGTACTCATTTTAGCTGCTGTAAAGAGTTGACTACATAGGCAGGCTAGGTATAAACTCTCAATTAATCCCATACTTGAAAGGTAGAAGCAGTTTCATCCCACCCTTCTCCCTCTTCTTTCCACTGGTAGAAATTAGAGTAGCCACACTGCTAGATTATTTTTTGTTAGGCTGTCTGCATGAAATCTCTTAAAATACTAGAATACTGAAGTTCTTTGCTATCTCTTTCCATGCACCATAAATAAGCAAATTTCCCTTCTCAAAAGCTGCTTTCATAGCCATATTCGGACTTGGAAAGAACAGACATTAAATACAAGCTTCCTATATGTAGCATCACTTTTACAGTAAGTTTGCTTTTACAGAAGTTGCCTCACTTCAGATTCCCAGTCCACCTCTTGTAAAAAACTATTAAAACTTAAAATTATGAATGAAAAAATATTTGTAATGCAGACTTATGGTTGACGTTGCATTTTATTAGAAACAGTCTTCAAAAGATATTTCTTTTTAGAAAAACTAGCATACAAAAAGCACAAAACATGAAGACCATTTTTAAGTCACACTGTTATCAAACAACTGCTGAAAGATAGCTCCTATAACAAATTTCCATCTAAATCCATGCTGACTTTTTAAAAATCGAATGCCACAATTTTACCTAAAAAAATATAATGTGTTATTCATTAACCTAGGGATCAACAAACGATAACTTTTGAAAAAAAATAGCAGCTTCAGTAAAACTGTCAGCATTTGAGCTATCAGTACTCTTTGTGACAGAAGGAGGCAAAAAAAAATTGAAAGACGTTCTGGCTAACCATGAAGCAATTTGATCTAATACAAAAGTGCTTGGGTACAACTGAAGAACAATTCCATTCATCCTGCTATTAGAAACAGACTAGATTTTCATCCATATCTGTGGTAAGGGCTTGAAATAGATGAAAAAGTCTTAGGGAAGGTCATAGTCATGAACAGACAATGAAGCAAAACCACTGCCTTCAGAGAGTTGGGGATTTCTGTAATAAAGAAAAACTGGCAGCTGGACTTGTGTTATGGGAGACAAAAGGGTTCGTGTAGGTAGGAAATAAAAGCAGGGAATAAAGGCCTGCAGACAAAACTTTGCTGCATACTGATTTAACAGAAATCGATCACTTCCATTGTTACCTCAAGGCTGTCATCTACTTGCAAAACATAGAGTATTTACCTAAGTGAGAATGTTTACCACAGAAACCATCAATTCAGAAACTCTCTTAGAAAAATAAGGATCTACTGTTCAGCTGTATCTGGAAAGCATTTGTACTTTTCTCATGTGAAATAAGAGGCACTTCTACTGCTGTCTAGGTAATTTCTTCCAAAGTTCTCAGAAAACAGACCGTGATTTTTGTGGTGGCTGAGTCCTCTTGAATAAATATGAGGTATGCCACCGGTCACTAAGAAAAAATGGTAACAGAACAGAGACTAAACTAACACATGAAAAATCCAGAGTGAGTTTTGGATTATAGCAGTGGATAGGCCACTTTCCTATAGTGGTCTATAGGGAAGACAGAAGTGAAGAGAACATACTTATTTTGTTGAAAGGAAGCTAAAGAGTTTTTATTCGCAATGCATAAACAAGATGTAGGAAGAGGGGATAAAGAGAATATGGAAGTCCTGGATGAGGAACTAATCCAAAGTTGTTAAAATAAAAAAATATCATGTTCTTTTCTCCTCCCATTTCTTGAGAACATTTTTATGGTGTTAGTTTACATCTTCTGTTGCATATTTTTTCCCCTCAAATACAAAGCCCTGAATTAAAGAAGAAAAATATTTAATTGCTAAAATTATTCATAACTAAGATGTAGAGATAATTAAGGGTAGGTATAATAGGCTTGGTATGTGCTTTGATTGAGTTAATAAAAAGAACCTGATACAAACAGCCCTGATTCAGCAAAACTGGAAGGTGGGTATTTATTAATTCTTTGTAATCCAAGAAAACTTTTCCATGTTTATTTATAATTCCTGTATAATTTGTGTATGCTAGCACGTTTCAGAAAGTTCAGAATTCAATTTGAGTTCTTAAATTATGTAGACACAAAAACCCCTTTGATGCATTTGACATTTCTAGGTTTATAATGATGTCTGTAAAAATTAGACAAATGAGAGAAATCATAGAAACACAGCTATGAGGAAATGAAGAGAATTTCATTTGACCTGTACGACACCAACAGAAGTACCAACATTGCTTCTGCTTATAATGTAAAACTAACCAATATTTAAATAATGAAATTAGAATATCAAGTTTCCAATCCATGATTGCACTTGAGCCTTTGGAACCTTGAACATCTGCTAGAGAAATGTTACACAATTTGACTTTTATCTGCTCTCTGAAAAAAATGTATGTGCAGGAAAACAGAATTAGGAAAGGAAAAGAAAAGATACAATAAGCATACTGAACACTCAATTGTTTGACAAAAGTGACCATACTAAGGATTTGAAATAAATCACTTTAGAAGAAAATCCACACCAAAGTCTGAATTTGCAACCAGGTCTAGACTGTTACATAGCAAGCAAGTGCTATTAAAAAACACCACAACAGCATGCAACAAATGGCATAGAAGACTGATGGCAATTCTAAATTGACAACAGAATTCTAAATAATGCATAGAATATGCTGTCTTGTACAAGCTCTCTTATAATTGTTAGAGGATGATAACTTGATTATTTTTACTATTGCCAGTATTGATTATTATTTTATTTCCCTTTGAATTAATCTGATCTGCAATAATAAAATATATTCCTCATAGAGGCTGATCTGATGACAATGTTCTTTTAAAAAGTCAGGTAGAACAGGAATAACTTTTAAACCGATATACCTATCTGCCAAGGGGACCGATGCATGTCAAAAGCAGTAATCAGAAGAACAAGTCTATGCTCCTGTCAGGAAACCACCAATCCTCAACCACTCTCTATTAAACATGCCAGGTCAAAGTTTAGTACTAATCAGAAAAAAAGGGCATTCACTATTAACTTAGTTTTCAATAAGTAAAAGACTTACAGAGCTCAGTAACATTTGCAGGTTTATGAGAATTAGTATTGGGACATGGCAGACAGATTGAATTTCATGTACCAAACATATGTCATTGTCTTGCCAATGCATATCATCTCCAAATCTGGAAGCTGGGGGCATAAGTATCATGCACAAATATTGGTGGGGTTCTTTTTCCCCCTCCCATTTATAAATTTGTAAATACTACTTTGGCTCAAAAGAAACTCAAAAGAAAGGATTAAGTAGACTAACAAAATAGAGGAAAAAAACCAAGGAGGCATCTATGGAATAAATCAAATCTAAAACATGCAGGTAAATCACGAACCTGAAAACAAACCCAAACTCAATATTATTTGACAAGTTATCTGTCAAGGCCAACCTTGAATGAATTTGATACAGACTTGGGAGAAGCCCTCATAACTGTTTTAGGGTCATCTCTATATCTGCCAACCCATAATCTTGTCCAGAATTAGATCAAGCAAACCTCTGTGACATTTTAATGAGTATTCATTTGCTATACTGGGGCATCTGTAATCAGGGACTTTCTCTGCAGTCACAAAAGTTGGGATAAATCCAGTAAGTGTGCTAAACTAAAATACATAACTTCATCATGTTAAATCCCTGGGCTTTATCTAGAAAATAATTTAATTCATGATGTGACCGTTTGTTTATTTGTCTTAACTTTCCCACATGTTTCACACTCCTAATTGAAAAGAGAACAAAGGAAAAATCTCAATTATCATAACTACTTTTATAAAGTAGAGTACTATATTTTTTGCCACAGCTATAAATTAATTTGATATTACTACCAGAATAACAGTCTTGAAATGGTTATCTTAAAAATGATTTTTTAAAAATCTGGTTTCTAAACAGTTTCCCTGTTAGCCAACAAAGCATGGTTTGGGGGAATAAAAGAAATTAAATATAAACTAGATATCCCTCCTTGCTCCCCTCTTTTTTTTTTTTTTTTTTTTTTTTTTTTTTAAGGGAAAGTTAATAGAAACTTAAACTTTCACACTGTTTTACTCTTTGGAAACATCAATCATTTCAAACTAAATCTGCAGATGTGTTTAAAAATGAAATATCACATGAAGTATCACAGATAAGGATAAAGGTAATTTTTATCAATACAGCCTCTTCTATGTTGAATGTATATTATTCTCTAAAATGAAATTCTTTCAGATTTTTACAGAAGTTAGCCATTTGCCAAACAGTTTGGTAGGTAAACTTTTGAAAAAAATTGAAAATCAAAAGCCTAACTTTCATATAAAGAAAACACAGGGCGAAGGTAAGGAATCTTCCTTTATTCTTCAGGCTGTATTTGTGAATGATGCTGACCCATTAAATACTTGATAAAATTAAAGGAGAAGAGAAGAGAAAGAGAAGAGAAAAAGGAAAGTAAAATCCAATGAAGCCCTAATCTTCAAAGGCTATAAATCAGTTCCAGAAATCTATTGATTCTATACAGAAACCATCACATGCCTCTCCACATCCACTGAACTGATTTAAGAGTTAGCTAACAGCTCAATATTTCCTCCTACCAGCATAGGTTCTTAGGCTGTAAAAATTCTTAACGTTCTTGTAGTCATTAGGTTTGACATGTTTAAAACCCGCTGTAAACCCATCCATTAGTCTTCCAGATAACAGTCACAATAAGTGACATAGAGAAGTCACGTCGCTCTATTTATAAGGGAAAATGGTCCATAGGTCTCTAATTCTTTAGAGTTTGTCCACGGTACCAATATGTTGAACAAACTTGAATTAACTAATCAAACAAAACAGAGTTATGTTTATCTTCTTGCAAAAAGGAGCAATGGAAACAGCTTCTAAAAACTATAGTAAATAATCATATATAGTGTAAGAGATATAGTAAACAAGTACAAAGTACTTGGTACAAAAGGCAAATTTTGTACAAGCAAAAACATTTTGATAGATTGATTGTAAAATTTGTCTCCAAAATGCTCAGTCTGTTCCCTTGTTTAGTTTCAGAGTTACACTAAAGAAACCATAACCTTGAACACTAAACTTGAGTGACAGAGATGGCCTTCATGTGTCTATTATCCTTTCCTGACAACACATATAAAAACATAATATATTTGCATTTCTTTTTGTCTTGCCATGCTTCTGAAGAGTGAATGTACGTTTAGGTAAAATGCAGAAAATATCCATTTGAAACACTGCTGAAAGAAAATAACCTGAAGTTATTATGACACTTTGCTTAAAGAGGGTTCTGCCTTTGCTTTTTACAGCTGGATTCAGAATGGCCTAACTTTTGTCTTTCTAGAGTTATATTTACAGGGCTTACTGAAAATGATACCTTGAAGAAAGAAGCTGGACTGTAATATCAATGATGAGTAAAATTTTCTTGAACTATTTAATGTTAAATACCATAGACATGACCAATCTTTGGTTTGGGTTCTTTACATCAAAGTTCATTTTATTTATTAGATTAAATGGTTTGCGGTCAATCATGGTTAAGGAGAGGAAGAGAAAGAAAGCATTCTTCTTTCTGACAGAAGAATTCTCTTGCTTTTTTCCCTGATAGTTTAGTTTAATATGAAGTACCTCAACTGTTGCTGCATGTGTGCTGAGTGAGATCCAGTGATTGGCGTAACTTAGGCAAACAGTATTATAGCTGGCAGAGCTGACTTGGTTTGCTTACTTTTAAGGAATAAGGGTGTGTCTTGATTTATAGTAAGATACCTCAAGGCATTGCTCAAATATACACATAAATAATACGCTGTTGTTCACATTCATGTTTTATTGTTAAGCTTTAGTGAAGCACTGAAATGCCCATGTGGCAGATACACCAGAAATGCAAATGAGTAAGTGCATCTGCATTTATAAATTCATATAATAAAATGAAGAGATGTATATATTTCAAAGAAAATACACTTTGTTGTTTATTGAAATATTTTGACTTTCTACCAATATTTATTTTACAAGGCTTTTGATACTTTTATTTGTCTGTTGTTAGGCCTTTTGCCATCAAAACAAAAATTCCCTATAGCCTCCAAGCACAGAGGCAGATTAATTGTACTAATCAGCATTTCAAAATGGATGCAGGCTTAATTAGCCAATACCTTTACTTTTAAGTTCTTGTTCCCATACAGATACAACCTCTGGGTATTTCAGTGGGAGTGCTAAACACCTCACATGCTTGGTAGCCAGCCAGTCCTTTTCCTATTGTACTGCAGTATAAAGTAATTCACACTGCCAGGAGGCACTTCATTGCAAGTCACTACATTTGTTTTTTCTTTTTTAGAACCCTTTTCCTAAATGTTTCATGCATGTGCTATTTGTGAAAGATGTTGATCTGCTGGATGAGATCCATTTTATTTACACAACCATAAAGTCTCAATTGTGGTAGTACTGTCCCCCCTAACCCTTTATTGTGCCTCAGTCCAGGTGGCCTGAGGAACTAGCTTTATCTCCAAAATATGTTCAGTTATTTTTCCTGATATTGCCATCTCTGGTTCTATACAATGTCCTCTGTGCTGTTGAATGATTTGTACACTGACATTGCCTAGAACTAAGCCTTTTTTAATTTGAAGTATGAACAATAAAGCTTATGATATCTGATAGATCTTGTTACTTACTGTCTTAAGCTTAATCATACCTGAAGCAACTTCATTGTGGACCCCACTGCATAGACTCTGCATATACACACCAGTGAAAAATGACCCGTCACCAAAAACTGACATTTTCCACAAATGAGACAAGGAACATGAAGACATATATATCATTAATTTGAACTTGAAATTAAGTTCACTGAAGATATTACTGACATAACAGAGGCCGAAACATTCATGCCATAGTATTTAACTTATGAATATTGACGTTTCTAGCTGTGACTACAGTACAAGCACCATCTGAGTTCTGTCTACGTGCATCAGGTAAATACATCAAAGGTAACAAAATGGAATTACACAGAAAATGCTGGGAAAACTGATACTTAAGGTTAAGACTAACTTAAGTTTAGTTCATTAACACAATATTTTTTCAAGCTTCTCTCTAGGAATAGCAATATTAAATTCATCTTTCCCATGTATTTTAGCCATCAGAGATACTGACAAGTGTCTGAAAGACAACTCAACATTACAGTATTACACCAGTTCATCTGTCATTAATTTCACCAAACTCAACCATATGGTCTGAAACTTCTTATGCTAGTGTCAGCTTCAGTCTGTGGACTTTTTAGAAAATGTAATTAAAACAGTTTGGCACTTTCTCAGAAAAGAAATCAACTCCTTTTGCGTGTGTTAAATAATTCACTGTCTGCTTATTTTCACCATAAATTCAGTGGCCAGTTAAGAGAGAGAGACCCTACAGTTTGAAGCAATAGAAAGGAATAATGTGGGTTTCACTGAGTCCATCCACTTAAACACTTTACTAGAACAAGAGAGTATTTCTGAAACATATCTCCCAGTCACCCACATACTGTGCATTGTGTCATTCCATGGGGAAGTCGAAGAATGAACAAACTGTATTCCTTTCAAACAAAAACAAATCTGAAGATGTGTTCCAGGAATACATCCAATATGCTCCAAATGTTAAAGGGTCCTCAGTCTACAATCATGACTAGGGTCAGTTTGAAGTAAAACTCCTGAAATGTATATGGCATAATTATTAGTTTCCTTCCTAAGGCAGGAAATA
Source organism: Scolopax mira (assembly GCA_004320125.1). Taxonomy (NCBI): domain Eukaryota; kingdom Metazoa; phylum Chordata; class Aves; order Charadriiformes; family Scolopacidae; genus Scolopax; species Scolopax mira. The sequence goes on from BJBW01015898.1 coordinate 16,751, forward strand.
GCCTTTCCTGAGGGGAGGCAATACTGGATCTGACAGTCACCAATGCAAGTGAGCTAATCAGGGATGACAAAAATGGAGGCAGCCTAGGCTGCAGTGATCATGCCCTGATGGAGTTCACAGATCTAAGGGATATGCAACAGATGAGGAGTGCAATCAGGACCCTAAATTTTAGGAAAGCAAACATCCAGGTCTTCAAGGATTTAGTCAAAAGGACCCCCCAGGAAATGGTCCTCAGGTCAAGGAGGCAGAAAGATCTTTCCATAGAACACCACAAGAGCTCCCAGTCCCCAGGTGTAAGAAATCAAACAAGAAAGGGAAGAGACCAGCATGGCTGAGTTGGGACCTGCTGATCAAACTACAAAGCAAGAAGTAACTAGACCAGCAGTTCAGGCAGGATCAGATATCCTGGGAAGAGTATAGGGATGCTGCCCAGTTATGTAGGGACAAAGTCAACTCCAGGAACAGCTGGAGTTGAATCTGGCAAGGGATGGTATGAATAACAAGAACGACTTCTACAGGTATGTCCATCAGAAAAGGAAGGTTAAAAATTACACCCCCCATGATGAGCAAGAATGGCAAACCAGTAACAACAGACAAAGAGAAAGCTGAGGTTCTCAACAACATTTTTGCCTCCATCTTCACTGCCAACCCCTCTCTTCCCACCTCCCGAGCGGAAGGACCAGGGAAAAATAGGATCTATGATAATGAAGAACTGCCCACTGTAGGAGAAGAGCAGGTTCAAGACCAATTAAGGAATCTGAAGGTACATAAGTCCATGGGACCTGATGAAATACAACCATGCATCCTGAGGGAGCTTGCAGATGAAGCTGCCAAACCACTTTCTATTATATTCAAAAAGTCATGGCAGTCTGGTGAAGTTCCCACTGACTGGAAAAGGGGAAACATAACTCCCATTTTCAAAAAGGGAAAAAAGGAAGATCCAGGGAAGTATGGGCTGGACAGTCTCACCTCTGCACCTGGTAAGCTCATGGAGTAAATCCTCCTGGAATCACTGTTAAAGCACATAGAAAATAAGGAGATGATTGGTGACAGCCAGCATAGCTTCACAAAGGGCAAGTCAAGCCTGACAAATTTGGTGTCCACCTATGAATGCACTACAGCATTGGTAGATAAGGCAAAAGCAACAGACATCATCTACCTGAACTTATGCAAAGTGTTTGACACTGTACAGCATGACATCCTGGTCTCTAAACTAGAGAGATATGGATCTGATGGGTGGACCACTTGGTGGATCAGGAACTGGCTAGTTGGACACACTCAAAGCATTGCAGTCAACATCTCAATGTCCGAGTGGAAGACAGCGGTGAGTAGTATTGCTCTAGGGTCAGTACTGGGACCAGTGTGATTCAACATTTTTGTCACCAACACAGTGGGATCGAGGGAACCCTCAGCAAATTTGCCAACAAAACCAAGCTGTGTGTAGCAGTCAACATGCTGGAGGGAAGGGATGCCATCCAGAAGGACCTGGACAAACTTGAGTGGTGGGCCCATGTGAACCTTATGAAGCTCAACAAGGCCAGTGCAAGGTCCTGCACTGTGATCACGGAAATCCCAGGCACAAATACAGGTTGGAGGGGAAATGGATTGAGAGTAGGCCTGAGGAAGACTTGTGGGTGTTCATGGATGAGAAGCTCAATATGAACCAGCAATATGAGCTAGCAGCCCAGAAAGCTAAGCACACCCTGGGCTGCATGGAGCATAGCCAGCAGGTCAAGGGAGGTAATTCTGCCCCTCTACTCTGCTCTGGTGAGACCTCATCTGGAGTACTGTGTCCAGCTCTGGAGTCTTCAGCACAGGAAAGACATGAACCTGTTAGAGATAGTCCATGAAGATGCTGGAGCACCTCTTCCCTGATGACAGGCTGTGGGAGTTTGGGTTGTTCAGCCTGGAGAAGAGAAGGCTCCAGGGAGACTTCATAGCAGCCTTCCAGTCCCTAGAGGGGGCCTACAGGAGAGATGGGGAGGGA
>BJBW01015902.1:0-16684 GCA_004320125.1 Scolopax mira
CTAGTTGGGGGTGTCCCTGCTGACTGCAGGGGGGTTGGAATAGATGACCTTTGAAGGTCCCTTCTGGCCCAGATGATTCTCTGATTCTATGAATAAGTGATAAAAATCATAATATCACAGAATGGTTAGAGATGGAAGGGACCTTAAAGATCATCAAGTTTCAAGCCCCCTGTTCTGGGCAGGGACACCTCCCACCAGACCAGGTTGCTCAAAGACCCATCCAGCCTGGCCTTGAAACCCTCCAGGGATGGGGCAGCCACAGCTTCTCTGGGCAACCTCAGCCAGTGTCTCACCACCCTCACAGCAAAGAATTATATGGGAACTATAGTGAAAACATGGAGGTTTGAAATAATGGATAAAGCAACCTGGTCTGGTCCCAGAGTCGACCCTGCTTCGGGCAGGAGGTTCCTGCCCTAAACTACACCATCTCCTGGGGCTTAGTGATGGCTTTTGTCAATGTTAGGTTGATGGTTTGGACTAGATGATCTAAGGTCCCTTCATATCTAGGCAATTCTATGATTCAATGATTCCTGAGAGAGATAGCTGTATTCTGGGACACGTGGCAGGGAAAGTGTCCCATCATTTTATTTATTGACTCATTTATTTAGTCACTTAGTAATTCTACAACTAAGCTGAAGGTAAAAATACATCCCGTAGTCATGAACCAGGGCTGCCATGAAACCCTGACAGATCTCCATCTCCATCTAGCACAACTCAATGGCTACTTTACAGAATCAACACACGTGAGGTCTAAGATGCCTTTCTTGGCAAAAGTCAATAGGAACCGCAGCCTGACCTGCAGCAGGCACACCACATGGCACACATGGAACGGCGTGTTTTTCGTGTTTTTATTAAGTTTACAATTACTTGATCTGCTTTTTGCTTTCCCAGCTGCTCCTCGAGCACCTCACACGCCAGCGGAATATTTCTAGGCGCCGGAATAAACCTCCGAGGGAGCCACCATGTCCACCTTTTCCATCGAGCTGACGCACCGCAATCTCATCAAGGTAATAGGATGAAGACACAAAAGGAAATGGGGGAAGGTTTTGAAAAGAAATTTTCTATGCTAAAGCACGGGGAGAAAATTTAATGAAGGGAACTTTGTAGTCATCTAGCCTCTCTCAAAGAGCATAGCTTATTGTACTCCTGGGGGCACCGAGAAAGGAGCCCCTTCATGGCATTCAAACAAAATGTCTACTAAAGAGGAAATTTGAAATCGCCACGGTAAGCTTTACAAGTTTTGTGATAAAACTGACATTCTGACTGAAGGAATCTGAATCGCTGATGAGTTTCCAACTGTGCAGGTATCTGGCATAATCCCACCAGATCAAGACTTCAGGCAATTGTCATAAAATATGGGGAAAAAAATAGCAACAAAAAATCAGCATGCATTACAAAAAATAGTGCCATTAGATGGCCAGAAGTATCCAGAGCTCAATTTCATTCCTCATTAGAATGCTGACACCTATCAAAAGCATCTGTTTTGATTTGTGTAACCCTTGGCATCTGTGGCTACCTCTGTACTACTAAATAAAACAGACCAGAGATGATCCTCTGGGTAGAGGCCAAGCAGCACAATACGGCATCTCTCACAGGTAAAATCCTGCCTTCCTCTCCAGACAAGCAGCTCAGCACATCCTCACTCACATCCACATCATCATCGTCACCTTCATCCACACCCACATGTTCCAACCCTCCTGCCCTGGGCAGGGACACCTCCCACCAGACCAGTTGCTCAAAGCCCCATCCAGCCTGGCCTTGAACCCCTCCAGGGATGGGGCAGCCACAGCTTCTCTGGGCAACCTGGGCCAGGCTCTCACCACCCTCACAGAAAAAAAATTCTTCCTAATATGTACTCTAAATCTCCCCTCTTTCAGTATAAAACCCTTCCTCCTTGTCTTATTGCTCACTCCCTCATCAAGAGTCCCTCCCCATCTACACCTACATCCAAACTGGGGATGGTCCCACACGTGTGCTGTTCCCCCAGTCATGCCTGGTGTTGTCCAGGGAAGCTTTAGCTCTAAGACAAAACCCTCTTAACGAACGTGGTATTAATTAGACCCAATGCACCGTCACAGTAGAGTGCTGGAGATGATGTCCTGACCTCTTTTATTTTCTCCTACTGATGTGGGAGAGGGATCACACTGTGACCAGACCCCAGCTGCACTAAGGAGCATGCAAAGGAAATAAAAAAAGAGGATTTTTTTTTTTTCTTCTCAACACACTTATAATGCACACAAAGATAAGAAACAACAAATTGATGGTGAAACAAGGAAACTGAGACAATCTGTACTCTCATGATAATATATATGTATTTTCTCATGATAATACTTCATACTATATAAAGTATAATATATATGTTTATATATTTATATATATGTATGTATGTTTATATATAATATGTTATTGTGAGAGCATATATATACACACACATATAAACACTCTCATGATAATATATATATATATATATATTATCATGAGAATATATAGAGAGACAGATACACACACTAAACAACAGTTTTCAAGTGCTTTATAAAAAACGCAGAGGATTTTTGGAGGTATTCATGGGAATTTAATCCACATTGTCTGTGCCTAGCAGAAATTCCTTCTGAGAAACAGCAGAACTTGGCGCTCGTTTGAAAAGCAGATGAGTGAGGGATGGAAGGTGGTGTCAGGAGTGGTCCAGAGGGAACTGGAAACAGCAGGGAAGCAGAAATGGGACACGTGGGGCTTCAAAAGTGAAGACGTGTGACTTGCACGGGGTAACACTGATGGGGGCACCAGTGGCAGGATGAAAGGAGATCCAGGGTAGGACCCAGGGTAGGAAATTATCTGCAGTACAGCTTTCAACAGACACCATCGGGGCAAGATTTCAGTTCTCACGGCCAGGGGGCAAACAACCACCACCACCACCACCAATAATAATAATAATAATAAATTGCAGTAATTGGTAGCCTGAGTTGTGATGGATTTAGCTGAGCAGATGGACAAGAAAGGCTGTGTTTGAGACATTTTTGCATAAAGAGCCAGCAACAGCAAAATGTAAGCCCAGCTGAGAAGACCCGGAGAGAAGGTCAGCTCAAAGATGAAGAGTAAGCAACAAGTCTGAAACAGCAGCAAGACAGGGGTATTTTCCATCCTGACACAAAAAGGTGGTGGTAAGGGGGTGTGTGTATGGGTGTGGGCGTGTCTTCTTTTTTTTAAAGATTATCTCTTCCAAAAAGAGCCACTTTCAATAGCATCTCTGCTGAGTGAATGTGCAGGACTTGTTTGCAGTATAGAAAATAGTCACAAAACACGTAACGGGGGGAGAAAGACAAAAGGGCACATGGTGATGAAGGCTCCTACTGCTGCACCATTATTTTTAGGCTTTAAATTAATTTACTCTTTATATTAAATTTCCTTTTCAAAATTGTCTTCGCACATTAAGTAGGCGATGACTTGAAAGCGCATTACGAAATGTGTAAAGCACAAACCAACGGGTTTCTGTTCTTCTAAAAAATCATTTGGAAGTAATAGCAGGGCTCTGATTTCTGAATATCCACAGCTGATGTTATGAAGCAATCCGTAATCAAACTGTGCCCACACAGAGCCCTCCGAATTACCGTGTGGGAAGCAAAAGATCAAGTCCTGGCAGAGTTGGTTCTTGCTTTTATTTACACTTGAGTACACAGTGTGACTTTTCCAAAAGGTGTAAGAGAAAGGATTTGCCTAACGAATGGTGAAATGGCAGAAGAGAAATCACAGTCGTTTGTGCTCTGCAATTGAGAATGATAAATGTGTGGAGCAATACTAAAGCAATGGCTTATGCAGAAGTCAGAATACAACTTACTCCATCTGCTGATATATGTGTCTTTTGTGCCACCAGTGATCACTAGTGTGATTCTTGCCCATGTTATTTTTAGCCTCTTTTCGCCTAAAAACCCAGCACCGACAAAACCATGGGCAAATGTTTGTCCTCCTCTCGTTCACCTCCCACCCAACCTTCTTAAAAGCAAATAAAAATCTATTTCAAACATTCTGACCTTTGAAATTTAGGGACGGAGATGAGTAAGAGGAGGCAAGACACATTCCAGCATATTCACACGCTCACACGCTGCTCAAAGACAGACATTTAATTATGTCTAGAGAGTACTAAGTCAAGTTCAATATGTTGACAAAAACCTGCTTTAACAACGAAGACTGGCACATAGTACCATTGACCTTTAGAGAAAGGGGTTTCTTTAAAATCTAGTGAATTTTTCCCACCTGGTAAAACACCTGGTATGTTGGTAGGATGTTGGTTCCGCTTTTAGCACAAGCAAAGCAGAAACCAGTCCTTGCAACTTATTTATTGCTTACAAGGAGGGAAGAGCAGCCCTGAGATTAACAGGGAGGATTTACGATCTCAAATCTGGCAAAGCACATAAATATGAGCAGAAAGAACTTCAAGAAGTGAGTAATTCCACATTTGCATGTGGAAAGTTATGCACATTCTTAAACCCTTTGTTTGGCTGGGACTCATAACAGGAGGAAGTTAGGGTGAGGATCAGAAAGGATTTCCTGGTTGTGAATCCTAATTAATGTCTGATGAACAGGTTGCCAAGGTAAGTCTTCAGACTCGGTGGACATTACATTAGGACTAAATCTCTTCAGTCCAGAGAAAGACAATTGCAAGGGGAACTTGAGATGGATCTGTGAAATTCGCAATGGCACATGGATGAGAAGCAGCTGGTGGGGTTTTCTAGCAGTTGAGTTAAAACAACAACAACAAAAAAATAATTCAAGCCTCTTCCAAACAACTCATAATAAAAAGCCAGTACTGACTGCTAGAGGATACTGCCCCTCTACTCTGCTCCACTCTGGGGAGACCCCCCTCCAGTGCTGCCTCCAGCTCTGAGGCCACCAGCATAAGAAGAATTTGGATTTGGAGGGGGCCAGAGGAGGCCATGGAGATGACCCGAGGGCTGGAGCCCCTCTGCTGTGAGGACAGGCTGAGAGAGTTGGGGGGGGGGTTCAGCCTGGAGAAGAGAAGGCTCTGGGGAGACCTTAGAGCCGCTTCCAGTCCCTCAAGGGGCTCCAGGAAAGCTGGGGAGGGACTCTTGATCAGGGATGGGAGCCATAGGATGAGGAGGGTGGTTTTAAACTGAAAGAGGGGAGATTTAGATGAGATCTGGGGAAGAAATTCTTTGCTGTGAGGGCGGTGAGACACTTGTCCAGGTTGCCCAGAGAGGTCATGGATGCCCCCTCCCTGGAAACATTCCAGGTCAGGTTGGACGGGGCTCTGAGCAACCTGATCTAGTTGAAGATGTTCCTGCCCATGGCAGGGGGTTGGACCAGAGAGCCTTTAAAGGTCCTTTCCAACCCAATCTATTGCACGATTCTATGATGATTCCATACTGGGGTTATCATAAGCATATTTGGTCTCAAAACATAATTATAAGTAATGTAAGAAAAGTCCATTGAGAGATTACAAGCAAAAAATACAATATTTGGCTCAGGAAAGCCACACTCCACTACTTGTTTGACGGTAAAATGATATCACTGCAAACTTTCTCTATTTTTACAGTGTTCCTTAAATACCCACTCCTAGGCATCGTCCAACAAGCCAGGAGTACACTGATCTGATCAGTAACTGGCTGTTACTGCTGATACTCCAAATAGCTTGATGAGCACGTCTTCCAAGGAACAGAAGACTCCCATCAGTCCTGACAGATAAAATTAGATTGAATACTTTTATTTAAACTGATATTCATGGACTTTTATTATGCCAAATCACTATTCATTTATAAAATTCCCCTCCCTGAAAAACAGAACAAAAAGCTCCTTAAAATACAAAGTACACCAACATCTTATTACACAAACGTACCTTACACACAGATGGTCCTTGCAGCTGCAAAGGGAACCACATGTTGGAATTACCCAAATTTAGGATGAACGTATTTTTTTTAGATAAAGGAACAGTTTTTGTTGAATATCAGGATACTAAAATAAAAGATCACATGCATGATCAAGATACAAATTGTAGAATTCCAACAGGGGTAGGTGGAAGAGTAGAAAAGAGAGCTTAGTAATGACAGTCTTTAATCAGAAGGAACTCTGGAAGGAGCAGTTTTATCTACATTGACTATATTTTATCCATGTAATGCTCCCCCAACACCACATCTAAACGACTTTTAAACACATCCAGGGTTGTGGGATATGGTATAGGGGAGAACTTTGTAGAGTAGGGTTGATGGTTGGACTTGATGATCCCAAGGGTCTTTTCCAACCTAAATGATTCTCTGATTTCATATGATATATACGTACTATAAAAAGAACTTTTTGGTCTTGCAGTGATCAAAACCAGTTCGTATCTTTGGCAAATTAAAGAGAGGAGGAACGATCACGTCAGACAAAAGTAAGCTCAGCAGAACAAAACCCAAACTAATTCCAGCACAAGAGTCAAATCTCAGTCTGCATTGAGCAAAAACCCCCTCACTTCCCTGGATACGTGATCAGCACATCAACGCCTGCATTTCCAGCCTCATAATGTAAATTCAGATCGCAAATTATTTTTAGAGTTCGCATGTGGCATCACTTGAGCTCTGTCTCATTACTCCACCCAGAAAATTATTCAATGAAGATTGGCAAGATTCCACTCGCTCAGCTGCTCATGAGCCACCACGTCAAAGATCACGGCGACAAACGACACCAGGAGGTGCTATTTCTTACCGTTAGGTCTTTTCGGGGGGCTTTTTGGCACTATGGAGGTTTAGGCAATGGCAAGCAGGAAAGGAATTACTCTTCAGATCTAGCTAGAGCTCATGATAAGGTGGATCTAGTCTTTGGGAAATTTAACTGAGGTTTTGGAAGACATTTCTCATAGAAGTGGCTGATGCCGGTGGTTTGTCACACTGCTGCTTGGGTATATTAACTAACATTATGTACTACGTGAAAATACAGCAGAATATGTCTATTCTGCTGGAAAAAATAGTTTAGCGAGAGTTTTGCATATAATTTTATCCACTTCCATTGATATTTTATCCATTTTAATTTTATTCCTGTCCCTACAATAAATTTCCCACAGTAATGTTACGTCACTGTGCGTGTAAAGCACCTGAAAATGCACACAAAACAATACAAACAGACCCAAAAAAAGACCAAAAACCCAAATGAGCAGCATAAAGCAAACAGACAACAGCGATACCATGATGTAGATTTATGACTGCCATTTATTTCCCAAGAGCTATGCAACTCACTTCAGGCTTTGTAAACTCACGAGCAACACGATCATCTCAAAATCGTGGTAATAAAATCTTCGCAGCACCTCACACCACTACACTAAAAAAAAAAAAAACCAAAACAGTTTTCCCTTTATATAGGTGCCATATAATGTGTTCTGATAAAGAGACATGTTTCTCAAAGGTCAACTGCTGCACTCAGTGTAAGCACCACAAGACACTACCTCGTGGCACATTATTATCCAAATGTTACTCTCTAGAGAAATATAAGTTTAACTCTTTTCTTCATCCGTAAGAGGCCCAAAAGCCTGTCACTGGCCAAAAAATAAGAGATATTATGAGCAGAAGTAGCGTACAGAAAAAGCAATCACCAGTTAAACACTTCAAGCATCACTGCTCCCGCGGGTGACGATTACTCAAGGGAACTGAAGGTTGCAATCTTAAGAGATAGTAGAATAAATGCCAATTTTTCATGTGGGCATGAAGTTATTTAACGAAAAAGGCTTGGATTCACTCTGATACGTGAGAAAGGCTACATACACTTCCCCAGGTCTCACACCGGGCTGTGGCAAGCCACCTTTTTCATAAAATATAATCAACTGGGCTGCAACAACAATAACGTGTGAGCAAACACATACCCAGGGTAATAATCACCCTGAAAACACGCCGATAATAAGTGGGTACCGGACCTTGCTATAATATATCTTAGTTTTAATGCGCTCGTACAACGTGTTATAGAAATATTAAAACATAATGCTTCCAGCATCCTTCCCTAGTAGGGAAGGTGCATCTCTCACCACGAACAAATCATGAACTGAGCTGAGAGAGATGAGTTGTAAGGCACACCATTCATGGTTTTTTTTCATTATTTTTAAATTATTTTTTTCCCTTCATAACTTTTCACCGAGGCATGCTGGTACCTGGAAAGAAGTTTAAGACCAGAAGGTAGAGGTTACTGCAGGGAAACATCATTGCCAGCTCACAGAGGTCTCTCTTTACATCCTTGCTGTGTGCTGGCAGCACTAATTAGATGCTGGATTATTTAATGGAACTTCAGTCTGATCCACAAAAGTGATTCTGATGCCTTGGTGTTTCATAACCTTATCAAGCATTTTTTTAAGTCCCTATTTTCTTTTATTTTTTATTTCCCCAAGATCTTCAGATAGTTTGGTAGAGGAATACTTTTTAGTTAAAGTTTCTCAAGATTGACAAACTTTTGACAAATTGCTAAAATTTCTCCCGGTGAGGTCATGCCCCTTGATTTCAGCTGGTTCTGAGTAAAGTTTTACTGCTAATCGCTGCTAACTGAAGAACCCAACTTGCTCCTGCTGCAGCACATCTCGTTACAAAGGATGGTACTGGGCTAAGAGAAAGAAAAGTGCTCTTCTTGCCATCTACAGATGAAAACTGGTGATCTTTGCCATTATGCTGGGCTTTTTGCTTTTGTTTTTAAGGGGTCTAAATATAACTCTTACAGGAGAAGAGTAATGATTTCGAGCAAAATACCCCAGTGATGGAAATTGTAACAGAAACAGCAGTTTTTTTCCTAAAGACCTTTCATCCTCCTTCTCCCGGTATCACTTCAGCAAGTAGGTAAAATCTAAACAACCTCTTTCATTTCACGGCACAAACACACAAAAAAAGGTCTCTTTGGGGGTACTGCCCATATAAACGAGCAGGATTTTATCACGCTCATCCCACTTGGTGGGAAAGGTGAGTCCACTCGAAAGAGAACGTGGCAGAGGGGGCAAGCACCCCACCAAAGCTGAGAGAGACAATAATGAACGTAATTATAGATAGTTATTGTTTGGTCTACTTAGGGCTCTATTTTATAATGTTACTGCTGGCAGAGCTGTTTTATGCGATGTCTTTTTCATGCAGCAACCTTTTCATAAATCAAAGCAAAAGCAATACCAGGCAGTTTCTCCTGCAGCCTGTTTGACAATAAAAGTTAACACTGAACCCTGGCTGTTATCAATCTTCATAAATGTGTCCATGATATAGCAAGCCTGTTCCACATTACGCTGAGTCTGTCACTAATGCATGCACAGGAGCAACCCAGTGGCTTAATGGATCTCCTAAATGGCTGGAAACTGGGACCCATGTTAAGTGGCAAGGAAAGTTTGAAAGAAATAACTGCTTTTCTCATTTCTTTCAATATACGCTAAAATGAGAAATGTTTATTGTACTACAATAGGAATTTCCACACATAAAATAGAGACCCCAGGAAAACACATATCATGTTCAAGAAACTGTAGTAATAAGTGCCAACTATCACTATTTCAGTAGTTCCTTGTTAGCAGAGATCTATCCACAGAATCACAGAATGGTTTGGGTTGGAAGGGACCTTAAAAGGTCATCCGGTTCCAACCCCCCTGCCCTGGGCAGGGACACCTCCCANNGGGACAGCCACAGCTTCTCTGGGCAACCTGGGCCAGGCTCTCAACACCCTCACAGCAAAGAAGTTCTTCCTGAGATCTCATTTAAATCCCCTCTTTCAGTTTAAAGCCATTATCCTTGTCCTATCACAACAGGCCCTACTAAAAAGTCTGTCCCCAAGACTGAACTCAAAGTCGGACAGAATTAAGAGACGTTTCAGTCGTACACACATCCTATTAAGGAGAAGAAGGGACAGTGCCTGATCATCTCTATTAATTTGGATATCTTCTGAAAACAATTAGTTTACCATCCCTATCCAGAGTAAGAAGTGGTTGAGGAAGTTTGACCTTCACACATCTGTATTGCAAGGATCCAAAAAGAAACAACAACTTGATCTGCCTAAACCTGAGGTTTTCCAGGTACTGAGGATCTTGAGGACTACTTCTGCCCCACGCAGTGTCACATTATGCAACCAGAGAGGAGTTACAAGTCTCCAGGTTTGAAATAAAAAGACCTCAGGACAGAGCCATTACATAGATCAGTTTTATCCTTAATGAATTCTCTTGAAAAACCACCAAAACCTCTTTTATAGACTGTCCAGAAGAATATATCTGCCATTTCTCTACCTAAAGGAGCCCAAATATTTAGTAGAGAAGAGCTGGTGAACTGGATTCATTTGACACTGAATTTATCCATAAATAAGTTGTTTTTAAAATCTACACTGACCACGTTGGGCGCACCTTTTTCTTGAGAAGGTAATAGAAATATTTTGGCCAAAGTACCGCGTCTAGTCAAGGCAAAGGGAGAAGAATGGATGCGATGGAAGAACAGGGTCTGCATTTCATCAGCCCATGCAAGAGCAAGATTTCACTGAGAGTGAAGCAGTGTAGACAGAGGGGTCTATTACACACGGATCTATAAAGCTTGTCTCACAAAACCTTTCGATCCTGATCTTCTTTGGCTTCCAGTAATGCATACGGCACAGAGCAGCCTTTGCTGGGGAATATTATCCGTCTTAACACACCCTTGACAGAGGAGTCCATCTTTATAAAGTTTATAGCCACAGACACGGCACTCGAGTGGTCTCCTTAAAGATACACATATTCCTTCTATCTATTTTGTTCAATTCCTTTCCCCAGGCTTAAATGTGTGCTTTAAATGTTTCAGGACTGTACTTCGATTTCATATTGCAGGTAGATGAATGGAAAGGCAGAAGACAGTGAGAGAGAGAGCATCTTTATGACTCTTATTTTTTTTTAAACATTGACAAGTTTTCCAATTTCAGTGATAGATCCTCTACAGAGGACCTGAGCACTTGAATTGGCAAAACCCGTTAACACTTAACTGCTCGACAAACAGTAACGGGGAAAAATTTCTCTGAATGGCTTTGTGTCCTCTTATGTTTTTTTAGGGTTAGTAGGTGGCGGTTCCAATTCTGGGCTCCTCAGTTCAAGAAAGGACAGGGAACTGCTGGAGAGGAGACAGCAGAGGGCTACAAAGATGATCAAGGGCCTGGAGCATCTCCCTTACGAGGAGAGGTTGAGAGACTTGAGTCTTCTTAGTCTGGAGAAGAGAAGGTTGAGGGGGGATCTGATCAACACCTATAAATGCTTAAAGGGTGGGTGTCAAGAGGATGGAGTCAGACTTTTTTCAGTGGTGCCCAGGGCACCAGGACAAGAGGAAATGGGCACAAAACTGAACATAAGAAGATCCACATGAACATGAGGAGGAACTTATTTCTTGTGAGGGTGGCAGAGCCCTGGCAGAGGCTGCCCAGAGAGGTGGTGGAGTCTCCTTCTCTGGAGACATTCAAAACCCTCCTGGACATGTTCCTGTGGGACCTGTTCTGGGTGGACCTGCTTTGGCAGAGGGTTGGATGAGATGATCTGCAGAGATCCCTTCCAACCGCATATCATTCTCTGATTCTGTGCTTTTCATGCTTCTAAGTGTGCAGCATGGAATACAAATATCAGGTCACATCTATACCAGCCAAAATGTTTTAAGACACCAAAGCACCCCAAAAATACTCAGGAAATCCCCTCTTCAAAAGCAGGAAAAAGAAGAAAATACAGGAAGAAAGTCAGGGAAAAAAATCCTGTAAACAAAAGGCATTAAATAACAGCATAGGGAATAAATAACACTTGAATTTTTTGCTCAGAAGATAGACTTATTGGACCCAAGTATTTCCAAGTAACATGGGCAACCCTTAGCTCCATGGCCAATGTGGCCCAGTAACACACTATGACACATCTAAAGGCAATGGGCACATTTCCTGCGAGCCATGAGCCATAGAGCCCTGTTCGAATTAGGATTTTTCAGATCAGAGCAGGAAATAATATCAAAATGGTCATATTCACAAAAGTCTAAAATTCAGCAATCAAAATCACAAATTTTCTCTGATCAAAGGGAGAATAATTGATAAACTGTGGAAGTTTGGAGTAGAAAGAAGTAGTGATGCTCATGAAAGCAGAATTCATGCCACTCTTCTGTTCAAAGCCGTATGAAAATGTACATTCAACTCCTAGAGAATGGAACTGCTTAAGGAACAAAATTACAACTTAAAAAAATGAAATTATGCTGGAAGTGCTACTGCCAGAATCAACAATGAAAGCCAAAATACCACTGCTTGGTTCTAGTTAAGACAGAAAACAAAAGTTTGGGGACCATTAAAACCTCTTACCTGTAAATGAGACCCAAACCAATCAGGTCGCTGACAAAATATATACTGTATTAAAAGGAATAGTCTAGAAAGTTTGTGTAAAAAATGGCACTCATTAACCACTTAATTCTAGACTCAGATTCGGCCCATATTACCCTGCTGACTGCAGTCAAGTCCCTTAACCTTAAGAGGTAACTGTATGCACTTATGTCACATCTATACTGGTCCTTTTGTTATTTTTTATTACCGTAGCTCATAGATGGACTAATTAAAGATAAATTTACACTAGGCAGGTAATTTGTTAGGCATTCTAATACACAAAAAAGCATAAATTCTAGGCAGACCTATAAAAGCTTCTCTATGATCCAAGATCCATGTAGCATTCGTGTTGCCAACTGCCGGCTGCACCATTTTGCTCAATTCAACAAAAAAACTAGAGTAAATCAAGTGCAACCTGGCAAAATCATACTTATTTGTTTGAGTGGGACAGAATGACTGCACAGAAACAAACTTCCTCCTTTATCAAAGCAGAGGAGTGACACCCAGGACACGATAATCCCGTGCCACCTTCCAGGTATCACCCTCCCAGATGCCAACAACTGCAGCAGCCCCTTCTCCAGTGGTTGCCAGTATCTGCAACAGGTTGAGACACAAACACATGAGACCAGCACGAAATAAATGCAATCCGGTTCTGGTTCCAGCAGCATTTCTGCTCTTCTGATGGTTTTGAGCATAAGGATTTTATGTAAAAGTGTAAATGAAGTTGCTGGGTGGGTGTTGGAAGATGCAGAAATGCTCTTCCAGGCCTGATGGACACTTTGTGCTGAAACCCTGACTGTTATCCAAGGGCCAAATCTGATTGAGATTCATCTCTATTTGGACTGCCCTAAGCAAACAGGAAGATAAAAAGCAATACTGGAAGATAAACTGCAATTAAAAGTGGAGCTCTGCTCAGGGAAGGAGCTTTTAGAGCATACCTGTTCTGCGAATGGCTAATGTCTTAACAACCTCCCCTAGTAGAAAACATAAATAAAGCTATTTTAATACCATTTAGCCTTTCAGAACTATGGAGTAAGGCACGTCCAATTGACCCATAATTTTCAAGCCCAGTAATAATTTTTACTACCAGGAATTAAACAAAAAAAGTTTATCTTTTGAACTAATCTCATGTGAACTAGGAGGCCACAAGACAGCTTAACTACTCTATGAGACATCTTAATACTATTTTTATAAACCTTATTTTCTGAGGATGACAGC
This sequence comes from Scolopax mira, assembly GCA_004320125.1. Lineage (NCBI taxonomy): Eukaryota > Metazoa > Chordata > Aves > Charadriiformes > Scolopacidae > Scolopax > Scolopax mira. The sequence goes on from BJBW01015902.1 coordinate 13,498, forward strand.
ACTTTGCCACAAAGCATATGATCTGACATTATTTCCCAAAATGTTTAATGTATTTTTTGGCTTTACAACGCTGATCCCACTTAGATGGAATCGAAGCCGAATGACTGCGGATTATTTTTCTCCCCCTGTTTTAGCCCAACGCTACTGAAAGGGGGGGGGGAGGAAGAAGAGGGATGAAGTGGTTAATTACAAGTAGCAGCAAATGAGCTGTAATGGAGGTGTTATGAATGTAAATCAGCAACGCCCCGACGCAGCAACAGCAGCATCTGTGCAGGCAAAGCTTCCAAAGTAATGAGCTGGCGCTGGTGTCCTGGCATCCTGCTTTGATCACTTCATCTCAGTCGGGGGCTCTGATGGGAACCCGAAGGTCAGTGGCACTGACCTCCCTTCCCACGTGCAAATATTAGCCACCCATCAGGGATTGCTGCTTTTTCCAACCTCCTGATTTCGGAACGGATGGTGACATGGTTGGGGGGCCATAACTAAACAGACAGCACAAGCTCCCGTGATATGAAGTGTCATGTTCTAACATGTAGAGGTAATTGGTAAATCATTCTTCACCCTCTAACCAGAAACAGGTGGATCCTCCTTAAAAAAACAAACCCAAAACATCAACTCCAGAGAGGCTCGCTGCTGGGTGCTCCGGAGGGGGGACTGTGAGATTTGCAGGCTTTGACCCTACAGATGCTTGGACTCATAAAAAACATCCTTAGAAAATGTATTTGTAAACCTCCGCACTAGAAGATTACAAAATACAGAACAAATGAATATTAAAAAGAGGAGACTGTGGGTTTTAACCTTCCTCGGTTTAATACTGTAATTGGGAAATCCTTTACTCGTGTTTCCACCAAATCCCAGCAAAGGATGTTTAATGTATTAAAACAAGAGGCTTTAGTCCTCGAAAGGGAGCAGGAAGGCAGATGTACGGCTGCGGAGCGTTATGTGCCAACTCTGGCACGCAGAGCCCGGCCTCACTGGTCACCAGTGGTTCCCCGACCTGCAGCCAGCAGCAAGAAACCACCCTTAATGAGTGCATCCATCAATTTTCTGGGGACTGGGTTGATTACCAGCCCACGAGACTAGGGAACGCGCCAATTTAACTGTTGGCCACCGATGCATGAAGGAAGAGTTTCATCAGGAAGTCTATAAAACTACTGAACGTGTCTCTGTAAGCAAATACAGGAACACTACGTGTGATTTCCCCTTCAACACATCAACCAGCCTCATCTGAAGAGGAAAGGGACATTGTGATAAAGAGCATACCCATATATACATACATAACTACAACTATTCCTTACTCTAACTACCCTACCTTCCAGAAAATCTTTGGTTATTTCAAGTCCTCATTCATATGAAACAAAAAAAAAGTCTACTCATGACTCTGTGTTTTAATAATATTTAAAATTGGCTTTTTCCATTCCAGACAATAAAGTACCTAACTGTGTGAAAAACTGATGATAGCCTGAGGGGTGCTTTAATGAATGTACCCACAATTTCTAGAAAGGAAATGAAGAGTGAAAGAATTATGGCAAACATGGAAAGAACTTGCTTGGCCCTTTCAATTAATGTGCTATGTAAATTTTGAATAATGGATTTTAAAAGTTAATGTAACTCTGAAAAACACATCCAGCCCTGGAGCCCTCAACATAGAAAGGACATGGACCTGTTAGAATGGGTCCAGTGAAGGGCCACGAAGATGATGAGAGGGATGGAGCACCTCCCCTATAAGGACAGGCTGAGAGAGCTGGGGTTGTTCAGCCTGGAGAAGAGAAGGCTCCAGGGAGACCTTATAGCAGCCTATCAATATCTGAAGGGAGCTACAGGAGAAGTGGGGAGGATCTCTATGTCAGGAGGTATAGTGTCAGGACAAGGGGCAACAGTTTTAAATTGAAAGAGAGAAGATTTAGACTGGATACCAGAAAGAAATTCTTTAAAGTGAGGGTGGTGAGGCACTGGAACAGGTTGCCCAGAGAAGCTGTGGCTGCCCCATCCCTGGAGGGGTTCAAGGCCAGGTTGGATGGGGCTTTGAGGTGTGGGTGGGTGGGAGGTGTCCCTGTCCAGGGCAGTGGGGATTGGAACTGGATGATCTTTAAGGTCCCTTCCAACTTTAACCATTCCATGATTCGATGCTTCAAACCTGTCCCTTCACCACATAAGCACATTTCAAGTTCACATCCCAGCTCAAATATTTCAATCAAAGCGCACATCCCCACGTAAACAGACTCACGATTCTGGGTTTCACATAAAAACACACAGTTATTACTCCAGAATCCCCTGCTCCCACTTCCCTCTGAACAAATCTGCATCTCACTAAAAAGCGCACAATTAATATTTCATCCAGTTCTGGTGAGCACTCTCATTCATAATGGACTGTATTGATCAAAGGAAGAAAGTTAAATATCTCTGTTGCTGTAGGGAAAAGTAAAGTTGTCATTTATGAAGTGATCATCATTTCATAGGTAAATGTAACGAGTAAAGACTTTATAAAGTGTTGATATTCTCAAGCTCTTCATCTTATATATGTTTATAGGCTGGAGAACAACTGAGAGAGGGGTAACTACTGACCACCAAAGCCCCTTCGTCAAGCCAAGCTGCTGAAGCAATTGGCAATTCTACCCAAAAGGTAGAAATAGGCAATTCCTGCTTCCTCACTCCGATTCCAAGGCATGCTTAAGGTGTAGAGGGTTTCTCCAGCCGTGGGGATGCTGTCCTGAAGCAAAGCCACATACACAAAGTTGTAGTAGAAAATCAAACTGGTTTGAATGACCTGTGCCACAGCAGCCCTCAGGTATGTCTATCAGGAATAAGAGCTGGCTGTAAATTGTAAGCAAAGGAAACAGATTCCATTTTATTCCTTTTGCATTCAAAAGGAACAGGATTTTTGGATGTACAAGATAAATAACAGAGATGGAACAGATTTGTAGCCCCTTTATCGCTTTCTCTTTCCTACCTGAAGCAGCTCTACACGTTCTGAATCCAAACGGGTTTAAACCCGACAGTATCACATCCGCTCTGCGAAACACCGTTTAGGCTTTGCTCGTTAAGTGTAAAGTCATCAAATGTCAACAGCGACTCTGGCTGCTGTGCCACCCTCTGCATGGTGCGACCACAACTGTGCGCCGCTACGCAGCCTCGGGGAGCAAATAGGGATGGGGGTGGAAGAGTAGAAAGAACGAGAAATAAGATT
>BJBW01015904.1:0-89811 GCA_004320125.1 Scolopax mira
CGTTCTGGTTGGTCAATTCGGTCAAAACCACGACAATAATCCAAATTCCCTACAGTAAAGGTAGTAAATTTTGTTTTATTGCTTGCATAAAGTGTTTACTAATTCAAAATACCAATGCAATTTATATAACATGGAAAGTATAGTTTGCCTATACTTATTTTGGCTATACTTACAAGCAATTTTGCAGGAAATCCAAGTGCTGCAAATCCAGCATGGAAAATTGCTCCATTAACTTGCATTATTAGGAAATGCACAGAAAAATGACCAAAAAAAAGTGTTAATAGATGCTAATAAATATTAAGAAATCAGCAGAAGCACAATATAAGTATTAGACCTGAGGGAGGAAGTTGCAGAAGTATTACCAAAAGATTTAAACTTTCTAGGAACTTGTTTAGTATCTGAAATTATTCAGCAACTTGGAAACTACTTCTATGAATTGGTCAAATGAATCATACTGAAGTTTTTGATATTCCAAGGAGAAAATGAGGATCTAGGAAGACTGAAAAACCCTTTTTGCTCTTCCAAGAAGGAAAGAAAGTAAGTTATGGGACAGAAATTATTTTTAAATAACTGAAAAAGGTAATTTATTTTGTTTACAAAAATGGCAAGCTTTCACACATGGTTGTGAAAGAACATTTTGAACCTGTTCCTTTTGGAAAACTAATATGCCACGTTGTTCCCCCAAAAAGTGGAAGGAGAATGAAGTTGTGTTTAAGACCCAGTAGTATCTGGAAGATTTGTAAACAAATGACATGGACATCAAAGTGCTCCTACAATTAGGCAATTCACAATTTCCAAACAATTTAAGGAAACATTACCATGTGAACTCAGTACAATAATCCAAAAGTTTCTATCATGAAGGATGGCACATGAAGGACAGGGAGATGATTCAGGACAGCCAATGTGGCTTTATTAGGGGCAGGTCCTGCCTGACTAACCCAGCAGCCTTCTATGATAAAGTGACTAGGTCAGTAGAAAAGGGACGGCCTATGGTGATCTATCTGGACTTCTGTAAGGCCTTTGACACGGTCCCACACAACATCCTGCTTGCCAAATTGGAGGGGTGCAGATTTGATGGGTGTACTGTTCAGAGGATAAGGTATTGGGTGGATGGTTCCATACAGAGGGTAATACTCAATGGCTCGAAGTCCAGATGGAGAGCAGTGACAAGTGGTGCCCCTCAAGGGTCTGTGCTTGGACTGATACTGTTTAACATTTTTATCAATTAGACAGACAGAGGGATTATATGTATCATCAGCAAGTTTGCAGACAACACCAAGCTGTGTGGTATTGTTGATACACCAGAGGGATGGGATGTCATCCATCATCCTCATGAGGTTCAACAAGAGCAATTGCAGGGTTCTGTATCTGGGCTGGAACAATCCTCGCTATCAATACAGACTAGGGGATGAGGTATTAGAAAGCATCCTTGAAGAAAGAGACTTGGGTGTGCTGGTGGACGAGAAGCTGGACATGAGCAGGCAATGCGTACTTGCAGTCCAGAAGGCAAAACACATCCTGGGCTGCATCAAAAGATGCATTGCTAGCAGGTCCAGAGAGGTGATGCTTCCTCTTTACTCTGCTCTGGTGAGATCTCACCTGGAGTACTGTGTATAGGTCTGGAGTCCTCAATATAGGAAAGACTGATGGAGAGGGTCCAGAGGAGGGCCACGAGGATGATCAGGGGGTTTGAGAAGCTCTTCTATGAGGACAGGCTGAGGGAGCTGTGGTTGTTCAGACTGAAGAACAAGAGGCTCTGGGGAGACCTAATGGCAGTCTTCCGAGATCTTCCAGGCCTACAGGAAGGCTGGGTAGAGCCTGTTTACAAAGGCCTGTAGTGACAGGAGAAGGGGCAATGGCTTTAAGCTGGAGGGGAGCAGATTTAGATTGGAGATGATTAGCAGAAAATTCTTTACTGTGAGAGTGGTGGAACACTGGAACAGGTTGCCCAGGGAAGTGGTTGAGGCCCCTGGAGATATTCAAGGTGAGGCTCAATGAGGTCCTGGGCAACCTGATCTAGTTGGGGGTGTTCCTGCTGGCTGGGGGGAGGTCAGACTAGATGACCTTTGGAGGTTCTTTCAGCCTGGACAATTCTATGATTCTATCCTGTAATTTTCAATGCTTGAACACACTGAGATGAAAGAGGGATGAAGACATTATTTTCCAGTTTGACTATCCTGAGCCAAGAATTTAAGTAACTCTGATTTTTCAGATGCTACAAAACCCAGTAGGTAGTTTTACCTAAAGGTAAACCTTTTACCTCTTACATTTAGTTGCACTCTTACATTTAAAACAAAATATGAAGTTTTGGTACTAATGAATTCAGTGGAAAAGTTCTATTGATTTTAAATTAGGGCAAAATTTGGACGAATAAGTAAACACAAAGGAGTTTTGTTGTTGTTGTTGTTTTTAATCTATTCATCTGTCATCTTAACTCTTAAATTTGCATTCGTTTGATCTTGCACACAGCATTTCAGAAGATGTTAACATACTACTATTACTGTCACAATTTTTATTGCCCTGTGAGTTTTGTTCCTTCCATTTATTTTTGAACCAGTAAGCATAAAATAATATATTCCACTTCCAGAGAAAGTGGAATAAGGGAATGATTAAGGTTATTTTTGTAAATCTTGGCTTCTTTTCTAAAAACACAGTACATAATTTAGAAAATCTTGCATGAACACTGTATTCTCAACTTATGCAAAATGGTTTGGTTTTTATTGCTTTCTGCAATCAGTGCTAGGTTACTTTTCATATTATTTATATTATTTTAATGCATGGTGTGAAAGTGACAAAAAACCTTCATAATCTACCTTAGTTATTTAACCTTAAACAATGGTAAGAAAGATTGAAGAGGTGTATAACTATGACATACTGTTTTCCATTTGGATGGTGGTTTTCTGTATTCACCATTCTCTTATGGTTTGCCTGTGCTAAAAAAAAAAAATAATCAAGTTTTAGTTCTGTTATTTTTATATTTTTATGTGACAAGCCCAGCGCATTCTAGTAAAAATTGTGCAATTTTCCTGATCACCTGTGCAAGTTTAGCTTTCGGTTTTGTTTTTTTTTGAAATGACAGGATCTGCTATTGAGGTTTCTTAAGGTTCTTCAAGGGAAACTGTCTGCATGATATGAAATGTAACATGTTTCTACACATGCATTCCTGAAAAGACTACTACAGAAATTTTAAACATTCTTAAAAGTCTGCATATTAAACAATAAATGGTGAGCATAACCAGGAAGTGAAGGTATTGTGAAATTTATCCATGTAAATGTTTGTATGTATTCATTTACTTCTTACTTTTGCTAGGAAAATGGAGAAAGTCTTACAGAGTGTGTGTGGTACGTGAAAACCGATTGGTATTTTCCAATCATTGCTAAGTATCTTTTAGAAGACAGAAAAAAGAGAGAATGTGCTAGTGGAAAGGAGAATGAAGTTCAGTAGAAGTAAATAGGACTTTTTTCTGTGAAGTAGTGGGCATTAATAACAGTGATAGTGCAGTAAGGAAAAGCACAGGTCACATAACTTCAAACTGTAGCTTTTGCTGTGAAAGAACTTGGTGTTGCTTTATCAGTATTTAAATTTGGGGACTGTTCAGCTGTCTTACCCCTCTTGCTGTCAAGGTTAGAACTGGCTGTTTTTCATTTATCATACTACCTATTTCTACATTAATATAGTATAACAAAAAGCAGAAGCCCATGACCAGTTCTATTTTTTTCTGTGCAAAACAGTACCTTGAGGACTGAAATGGTAGAATTCACTTCAGTCGAGGCTGTGGTGTACCCTGGGGCTGGGGGGGGCTGGTGGGTCTACCCTGCACTGGCAGGACCCCCACAGTGATGCAAAAAAAATGTGAAATGGATGTGTGGTGGAGGAGGCAGACTGGAGGAATCACCACTATTTGGCTCAGCCTGCAGTTAAACTGGTTTGAGCACAAAGTGAAACTGCAGTGTTATATAGCTGTCATTACCACAGTATCTCAAACCTTCAATTGCTTGAAGTGTTAATTTTCTCAGTGCTCCCATGAGGTGGGGAGGGGTTATTTCTGTTTCATCAGAGGAGAACTAGGGCACAGACTGTCAGCACAGCTCATAAGAGCCTAATAAAGTACAGTGCAGCCAAGAAGGAGGTTGCTGGTAAAGTGACACCTGCGAGCACTCCCGTTGCAAATGCAGCCTTTACTGACAGAAGTAAAGCTCATAACATAACAGCTCCCCAAACTAAATAATATACAAAAGCTTAATGTACTTTTTTTTTTTTTTTGGCACCACTGTGCTTAGATTAGGCTCTCTGATGATATAAAAACAATAGTTGAAAAAATACAAAAGTCCTAACCAATGTGAATGTGTGGTTTCACAGTCACCTGGAGCAGATTTAGAACCTATCTTTTTTATGAATCATAATCTCATCCTTCCCCCTATATTTTGTGTAGATATCCCCATCACCTCCTTTGTGTTGCACTGAGCCATCCCAGACCTTGAGTGGATTTGGCTCATTTCATAGGCCTGGCTTAGAAGTACTCATTTTGTTTGTCCTCAGGGTTAGCTCTTGCCTGGACCACATCGTGGCAATAGGAAGGCAGCAATGGTGGTGAATAGATAGGGATGCTGGGAAGATAGCAGAAGCAGCACAATCATCTTAGGTAATTCAGAAGCAGCACAATCTTCAGTAATTTTAACTATTTTATAACATTACTGTTATTTTACTGGCATAAAATGTTTGGATTAGCCAAACCTCATCCTTCTGAATATAGCAACTGACAAGTTTAATGGATACACTTTGATCTTTCCTGCAGAGAAATAAAACACCTTGTCCAAGGTCCAACAGGATGCTTGTCAAAGAGCTACAAACAGAACAGAAATCTTTTGCACTTGAAAGCTTGAAACATACCCTGCAAAAGGCTTAAACTCCTTCTGCCATATGTAAAACATTTATCACTCCCTATTTCAGTGTCTCACAACATTTTGGAAATTTTTTTTAGAGTGTTTATCTATAAACAAAGATATTAGTTGTAAATAAGACAGCCGGGGAACTTGAGTGGCACATCTCCAACAGGCTGCTTACTGAAAGCACTCTGGTGATAAGTTTTATGTGGATTGCCACATTGGCCTAATTTTGATGCAGAACATTTTTTTTTTACTTGTTAGAAAGTTGAACGGCAGACAGGAAACTTGTTCAGCTACGGTGTAATATAGGATGTATTCCTCACGAGGTAATGAATCACTTGGGGGAAGAACAGCTGCATGACTCCCCTAACATAATAAACCAAGGGTTCATCAATTCCAGGTGCAACACTTTACAGTGTTAATACGCAATAGAACAGAGAGCTGATTTTGGTTATCAAAGACACTCTGAATTGCCTAGAAGAAGAATAAGTGGCAACAGAATTGAAAATTTATTTTTTAAACCAACTCACCACGGAAGCCTAGATTGCTCTGCAAATTACATGGCTTCCCAGACAGGAAAGGAATGCTCTATGTGTAATCACCTACTTTACTAAAAATGCACCATGGCCTTTCTTTTAATCTTGTACTCAGTGAGTATGGAACTAAAATATTTTCCATCTGCTCCTATTTTCCTCAGATAACATCACTGAAGTTCCACAGATGGAGGTGCAGACATCAGGCATAAGTTACTTGCACAAAATAATAAAACCAACTCTATACCAACAAGTTTGAAGAGAAAACAATGGTAGAACTTTATAGTTAGAATAAAAGAAATAATAGAAATGGTAGAATTTTATAGCTTATTAGCTGGCAGTCACTGTAAGATATCATTTTATGTGTTTTCCATCAATAATTTTTTTTTTCTCCCTAGATTTTTGTTTCCTTTAAATTAATTACAATATACAGTAAACACACTGGGGTAGAAGGCAATGAACTTGTGAGAAGACATTCAGTATCCATGTGATCATATGAACAATTTACTTTCACTGTTCTTACAACATGAAATATCAAAGAAGGTAAACAATGAATCACTGCTTAAAAACAAATACTGCCAGCAATAACTGCTAAAAGAGCTGCAGGTCAGCCAGCCAGTGTTTGGGTCTCTTGGGAGCAATCAAAGCTGAATTTTAAAATAAAACCGCGTTTAAAAGATGCCGAGTGATCCTTAATTGGATCTGCAGTTGTTCACCTCCAGGTGTGCTAGAAGGATGGCAATGGTTTTTGGATTCTCGTGTAATTCTAGTAACCATACATAGATTTTCTCTCCTACTGTGGTTTTACATCTGGAAGAAGACATGGCTGTGCAGACAGAAGCCAGTATGTTTACTTCAAATTGGTGAAGTACGGGTTCAGAACCTGCTCTTGTTGAGTGTATTCCTCAGTGGCCCTTCCTTTTCTGATGTGTGCTGTAAAAGAAGAAACATTTTAAAAACTTTAAGAGTTCAACAGAACAGGAAGCTTTTCTTCTCATTGTTACTGCTATTCTTGGCTCCCATGGATGCAGAAAAGAACTTTGGAAATCTTTTAGATTAAGACTTAAAACTTCAGTTTCTGGGGCAAATTTGATAAGGTATTTTAATGCCCATGTGTAATTCCATGTCACAAATGATCCTGATAGAAGTTTATGGCACTGGAAAAAGTGAGAAGCAATCTACTGTGTATGAAGGGTCACAACTTTATGATTTCCAAATGATAATGTCACCTGCTAATTTGAATAGGTGGCTGTGAATCTGATGGATCATATGCAGTACTAGATGGTGCCTCATGCTAGACAGCACTTAGATCATATGGAAAGTAGGGGTAACAGCTTGAGAGGAAAGGGAGCAGCACCAGTGGTGAGGCTGCAGGTTGCTGTCCTTGTCGGAGCATCCTGCAAAGCTGGAAGAGGCTGGCTGCCTCTCTGGAGTAGCCAGCAATGTTTGTCCACAAGCAGCTTCTCCCTGAAAAACCTTTTTTCTTTTCCTTTTCCTTTTTTTTTTTTATTTCTCTGGCAGGCAGCAGGAAGACACTGACAAGTCCTGCCTCTGACTCCCCAGTGAATCCCAGAAAGCAGTCCAGCATTGCGGGCCATCAGCCCTCCCCAGTAATAGTCCAGGCTGGGCTGTGATGGTACGCGGGGGCTGCAGCGTGGGTTCGTGTCTGGGGGAGTCTCCTTATCTACTCTCTCTGAAGGATCCCAACCCTAGGTACTCTCCAGTCAGGAGCAAGGCTGGAGTCAGAGGGCTGCAGAACAGCTCAAGAAGGACTTGTACCATTGCAGCGCACCCTTTCAAAAAAGCTAAAACACATATTTGATGATATTTTTAAGGCCTGATGATTGTCACTTTTCCCTTTTTGTTGTTAAAACTCCCCTCATAATACCCTACACTAAATGTGAATGAACACTGTGCAACTATACCTTTCTGACCCTCCATGCTTTGTATGTCTGCTTTGGTGTGACTGATTGGTAAAGAAAGTGGGTAAACAAGCTATGTGCCAGTTGAAATTTCCCTTTCATCAAGGATATTCCCATCTGGACAGATGCTGCTGGAGGCTGACTGTTTTATGTTGCCTAAGCAAAAGTAATGGAACCAATTCAGTGGAAAGGATATTACCCTACACATTTGCTATTTAAATAGCTTTCAAAATTAAAAACAGTCTCTTAATTATTTTTGAAGTGTTCAGTGAATATAAAGTAAGTTATGGAAAATATAATTTCATTTATTAGGGGACTTCAATGAGTGTCAGGGATAGTGGGCATATACTAAGTTCACTTGACAAAGAATAGTCAAAGACAGCACGAATAATAAAATATGGTGCTTGCAATTCTCAAACTTCTCTCTAAGACATTATTTTGATAAGCAATAATACTATTTAAATAAAATATTGTCTTTTTTAAGTTCAGTATATAGAATAAAAGTTGTTACTGGTAGAGACTTAATTTTATAGTCATTTAAAAAAAAAAAAAGAAGATACCATTATATATAATGGTATGCCATTATGGGATTATCTGATGTTCAGAATATTAAGAGTGAAGGCATTTTTATGGTTATGTTTTTACATATATTTTATGTCCCACTTTTATACCCATTTTTAAAAAAAGTCATTGGATCGGCTATCCTGATTATAAAATCAGGAAAAATTCCACAACTGTCTCTTTCCTTTTATTATTTTATTATATATTCATACAACTAATTGGTCAGCAAATTTACAATAACTGAGATGTACCTGAAAGACAACATTCCAAAGCACATAATATAAAAATTCTCAGTATCTGGTAATCACTTTTTGTTACTGCTATTTTTCTCAAAGTGGTAGCAATTCAGCTTTACCCTCCATAACTTTTTTGCAAGCACATTGATGCACAGACTTGAATTTATCTAGTATGTCCTGAAATTATTAAATATCTGTTTTGAAGTAGCCTAAGCAATGGTATTGCTTCCAGTGCATAGAAGATACGATTCAACCCAAAAGAGTCTATAAGAAACTTTACCAGAAGAACAAAAGGAAGTCATGCATGAGTTCAACATTTAGAAAAAGAGTTGGAGAGGAAAACGTGAACTATAACCTAAATGTTTTGATTAAAAAGAAAATATTGATTCTAACTTCTGACCTAAATCATTTTCCTCTGAAAGGCTACACATGAGGAAAGGGACACTACAAGAGACCTATACATTAAGAATATCAAGAGGAAGGCATATGTGGGTAAAGGGTTCATACTGGGATATTGAAAGTTGTATAATCTATTTTGGCAGGGATCACATCTTCACTTGCTGCACAGGGAGGACTTTCCTCAGTACCTCTCCCCACCCAGACCCTCTCCTCAGGAAAGTCTCTGGCCAACACAGGCTGCCCTCCTGTAGAGGAGAGAAAGGAAAGGGGCGAGAGGGTGCTCACCAGGGATGAGCCCTGACCTGTGAAAGCAAAGGGACAATAGGGCACAGAGGCAACACGTCACCACACTTCATAGCCCTGCTCTGTTTCCAGCCAAAAAGCTCCACTCAGCTGGAAGCTCTAGGGATGGGGTGCAATGGCTGGTTTTGGCACACTGCACCACCTGCCCCTGGCACATGGCCACACTGGCTACTGCTGTGTCTCCTGGCCACTCCTGGCCATGGCCACGTTCCATCAGCACTGTCCTCCTCCCCACTGCCTGCCCATCAGCAAGCAGCATTAGCTCATTGCTGGCACAGTGAGGTCCAGCAGCCCTGAGCCACTCTGCAGCAGCGTCATTAAACAGGCAAGCACAGCCCAGCGCCATGGGTGCATCATTAGCACAAGCTAAATACCAGGACTAATGTGAGTGCAAGACTTCCTAGTGTGACACAGGCACTGCTGCCCACAGCAGCCCTTTCTCCGACGCTGACAGCAAACAGAATAGATTTCCTTACAGAGCCATCTTGGTTGCCACCCAGAGCTATCTCCTGCCTTAACAGCCCACTTTAAACCACAAACAACACCATGTGCACTCTGCTTTCACGGGTAATTTAATTCACAAAAAGGGTGAGTTGTACTCTACTAAATAAAATTTGGAAGGAAATAGGAACTATACCTCTCATGGTCTACATCGCTTAGTCATTAATTCATTGCTTAGCTTGCTTTTGCATGCTTCCTTTAGCTTTCTCACCTCCCAAGCTTAGCTTAGTTCAGTTTATTTCTTACTTCATTGATTCTTTAGTTAACATAACTTCACTTTGAAAATATTTCCTAGTATACTGAAGCATAAGAAGTGGTTCACTGCAATCAAATGTGATTACCCACAGCAGTCAGGATGGTAGGTTCTGAAAATGTGTGTTTGCTTGTTTTCAAAGGGATTGAATTTAAGACCCATAGAATAGCCCAGATTGGAAGTGACCTCAAAACATATCTGGTCCAACTTTTTGTGGGAAAGGGAGCCTAGATGAGATTGTCTAGCACCCTGTCCAGTTCCGTCTTGAAAATCTCCAGTGATGGGACTCCACCACATCCCTGGGGAGGTGGTTCCAGTGAATGATTTCTCCTACTGTAAAAAAAATATTTTTTTGTTGTAAAACCTCTCCTGGTGCAACTTGAACCCATTGTCCCTTGTCTTCACAGGTGACTCCTTGTGAAGAGAGAGCCTCTCTTTGTCTTTGACAATGTCCTTTAAGTACTGGCATACTGTGATAAAGTCTTCCCCAAGGCTTCTTTTCTACGGTGTGAGAAGACCTAACTCCTTCAGTCTTTCCTCATAGGGCTGGTTCCCCAGTCCTTTGATCATCCTTGTGGCCTTCCTATGGACACTGTCCACTGTGTGGCCATCTTGGTTGAACTGTGAGAACCAGAAGTGGACTCAGTACTCCAGGTGTGGCCTGAAAAGTGCAGAGTGAAGTGAGATGATCATGTCTCTATCTCTGCTGGTAGTGCCCATGCAGATGCAGCCCAGGATCTGATTTGTCTTTGCTAGTGCAGTGCTACACTGCTGACCCATGTTCAGTTTATTGGCCACCAGGATATTCAGGTGCCTCTCAGCAAGGCTGATCCCCAACCACATCAGATCCTAGTCTGTACTGGATCTTTGGTTATGTCATCCCGGGTGCAGCACTTGTCTTTTTGAACTTCACACAGTTCTTGCAAGCCAGCTCTTCCAGTCTGTCCAGATCTCTCTGCATATAGGAGGCTTAGCACTGAGAATAGACAGTGCTATTCCAGTACTAGAAATAGGGAGTCGAGCTGGGACCCAGTTGGCAGGGTAGAGTGGATTCCCAGAGTAGCTCTTGTTTTACATTATGGTTAAATAGCAAGATGAACTGTGCGTGTCCTCCCTCGATGAATCCCTCTGGTGTGTGGTATGTTTACAGCCTCAGTCCACATAATGGAAAAGAGATTAATTTATCAAGCAAAAGGTCACAGTGTAAATCAAAGCTTGTATTATTTCAAGCCCTTTCACAGTCTGGGGGCTAAAAAGTGAGGGTCTTAAACTACTGTACTTTGTGGATCTCTCTCTGACAGCAGATGTTTTGTAGGAAAGTTAAGAGTTAAGCCATCTTGCCGCTGTATTTTCTGAAGTATAAACAATATCATCTAAAAGAATGGAGATCTGACACTTATTGCAAATAAAATAATTCAGTCACACCATTGCCCATCTTAAAACTCCTCTGCTCCTTCCAAATCATAGTGGGATCCAAAAAGAAACAAGTTTCAGACTCTGTAAAATGAAATTCATGGCCTGTTTAATGGCATATAAAACTTATCAGATTTACACTGTAAGTCAAAGTCTAGAAGGAATAATGAAGCTATGGTTAAACTTGCCGTTCTCAGAAATACTAAGATTCTTACTTGTCCTAAAAACTGGCAGGGTGTCATCTCATTTTTCCATTCTGGTAGAAGCAGACAGGGGATTAAAGCAAGGAGGAAAACAATCTTACATAAACCAGATATGACTCAGGGCTCAAACCAGAGACAGATCAGTTTTCATGTGACACCATGCTGGAAGGGCTGGTAAATAGAAGCATGTTAAACCACTGTTTAGAGCATGAACTTTGGGCTTGCAAAACCTGACAGTCTGCAAAAATTTCTGTCTCAGCCTAGTTTCTTTCTCAGAATGTCAATTATGCTATGTTTACCTTTGTTAGGCCTATGAAACCAAAGAAATATCTTTTATAGGACATCAAGGTAATCAATAACCTTCATCACCAGTTTAAGTACACGCACCCGTTCCATCCCAACTGGGAAGGCTAAACTCTACTCAGTTAAAAGCTTTGCAAGAACTGACAACTTGTTTACTGTTCAAGTCAGTTCAGATGCAATGCTAAATTTTCGGATTAAATGTGGCTATTATAGAGGTTGCTGTGGCAACAGCTATGCTTTAAAACTGAAATGCTAGTTTCATTACAGCCTCCCTTTTCATTTTCTGGTTGTAGCCAGTAACCATTTCATCAGGCTGAATATCTGGAATATGCCCAGAAGACTGATTTAATTTTGGTAGTTTACATAGCATCCATTCAATCGTCCCTGAATTCTGTGCTTTGTTTTGAATACAATGCAATATACCCCTGGTCTGTGCATACCAGCCTCACTCGTATTATATATTTTGATACAGTATTTCATGTAGAGTCCAAAATTTTAAGCTTAGCTTGTTTTATAGAAATCAGTTCAAACAGAAAACCTGAAAAAACTTTGAAAAAGAAACACAACTGAACAGTTGTGAACCGATTCTTTTTCTGACTGTAGTGTCCTGGCTGTTTCAGAGGTGTCTGAGAAAACCAAATAGGTACCCACTGCTTGCAAACCTTGACGATTACCTCTGTATCCCTTTCAGAGCTTTTGCTGCTTGAAAATCTCTTTGTATTATTGGCTCTCTTATCATTACTGGTTCTCCTTTCCCTCCCAAATCAGTTACATGCAAACAACTTTCTTTGGTTTCCAGCTACTAAGTCAAGCAGTTTGTCTAGGTTAACAAACTGGGAAATGAGACATTTAGGAGAGTTTAATGGCATTTATAACTAGAAAAAACTTGATGGTGAAAATTGCAACAACTCCCCCAGGCCCTCCAAGAAAAGTCCCTGGCATGCCCGCAAGATTTGGTTATAACTAGTCTTCTGTACATTTAGCTGATTCCATTCTTTCTTTCTTCTCACCTTCCTCTTCCTTCCCTCTCCTTCAGAAATCCGTCAAACACCAAAGCTCACTGGCTGCCAAGAAGGCATGGCTAGCTCAGGCCAGAAAGCCCCAATCTTCACAGTCAGTTCTGCCACAGGCTGCTGAAGCTACTGGGAGCACTCACAGGGCCAACAAGCTAATGCAAAAATTTGTCACCAATTTAACAGCAAAGAGGCAGTGCATCCACCATCTCATGAGCAAAGCCAGCTGCAGATGTGAGCTCCTGAGACTGCTCTGGCAGCGCACCTGCTGCCATTACTTGGGTTGTTAAGACCTGGGAAGAGGGAGTACCAATGACATTCCACACTGTGTCCCCCTGAAGAATGTTAATGACATTAATTCTTTTTCAATGAGAGCAACATTAAGAAAAATAATCCCACACAGACTAATTAATTTGTCAATCTTTGTATTAAATTATTAATCGTACTCATGCTAAGTGCCTTTTATTTCAGATTGAATGTTATTTTTAAAACGCTCACATTCTGCTGATAAAAATATTATATCATGTTTCTTCAAGATGACTGGTTACAGAAAATCTATTAATAACTTCTTAATGAAGTGAGAGATTTTTAATCTAAGCTGTGCTAACATTTCAGTGTGAGAAGAATTAATTCAGAAACTTGAGATACGGTTTTCATTTAAGCAAGATTAAGTGAGTGATCCAAGATTTGCGCATCAACATAGTTTTCTACGTAAAAAGGAATTTTACAATATCATATTTCACAATAGTAGGTTTCTATTTTATTGTTTATTTACCTTGAAGCAACAGAAACTATCCATTGAAAGGATATATTCACATTTTTTGTCAGGAGCTTGTTCACAATGTTCTCACTCTTCCGTTTCCTTCCCCTGAACAATGCTCTAGACATAGCTGGTACACAACTGTGGCATTCACAGGCATATTAAAGTTATTTACAAAATTGTTGGAGGCAGAGAAAGCCTGGAGTACATGTCCCAGAATATATTGCCTTTAGAAACCCTAGTTATAAAGTCATTTCCTCTAGTTTAATCAGAGCCCTGAAATGTTTCGAATGGCATTGCATAAACAAAGCAAAATATTAAACAACATCCTCCCTGTTTCCCTCAGCAAGTGAATAACTGTATTTCCCAAAGGAGAGAAGCTCCATAAGACCTGAAAGAAAATGAAGTTAAAGGATTACAGTATGACCTTGAAAGAATAACTGCAATCAGGGTACTGCCACGTTTCATTTCAGCTTCAATTAAAATCACCTTGAAAACTGAAAAAATAAGTTTTGTGGCTCACAGCTGAATGCTTGCAGCTTAAAAATACTGCTGCATCCCATTTTGACCTGTTCAATGGAAATATTATCACCACAGTCTGTTAATTCAGATATCTGATCTGTATTGTGAGAGGAAAAACAGTTTCCTTCTTCCTTGTAAGATGGTTTTATCAGATGATAGAAGAAATGTCAAGGGAAGAAAAGAAAACTCTACAGATAAATAGAAAGAACCTTCCAAGAAAGCTCATGTGTAAAAATAGTTTCAGGAAACAGCAAACCTGCAGATTTTATCTCTGTCCTCTGGATCCAGCCAGACACACACACTCACATCAATGCGAACAAACAAACAAACAAACAAACAAAAAGCAACAAAAATCTTTAGCTCTGATGTGATCCATCAGTTCAATTTTTATGCAACCAGTATGGCTCCAAAGCTATTTTTCTCATTAAGGAAATCCTGACTATGTTGCTTTTATATTCTGAGAATAATTCTCACGTGTCAAAACCAGAAGGGAAATGGTCACATGGTGCAGCATAGCTGATATTAATGCAGCCTCTTAGTGTTAATTTTATTTTACTTTCTGAGAAAGGGAAAATCCAAAAGATTACAAGGAAAGCTGTAAAGGAAAACTATAATTTGCTGAATTTTTCTTGTAGTGTCTGTGAATGAATTTACAATAATGAAGTTGGAAAATAAAGGCAAAATATAAAAATACAATTCCTTTTTTGTGATTCCCTGCATTTCTTGTCCATGACAGAGATAACCTAATTTTTTACTATTAAAAGAAGATAAAGTATACTGTTAGAGAACAGTAAATAATTCCGTATCAATAAAGAAAGGACCAGCGTCAAGACCACTGATATCTGTGAAGGCAGTGAACTTTTGTTCTCATCAAAATCAAGGAGCAAGTTGCATTACACATAGAAGATAAACAAGCTAGCATGCAAGATCAGAGCTTTCTGACCACACACAGTTTTCACCTGCAATTACTACTGCAATTGCTGACTATTATTATTATTGTGACTTACATCCTCAAAGCTGAGATGTATATTTACTCATATACATCCCATTCAAGGATGCATAAATGCAAGGTGAGTATGCACATATTACCTTATTAAACAGTGTTTTCTCTTTTGGGGGAATAGTAAACAGTCCCCTTTCACAGTTCTCCTTAAAAAAAAAAAAAATCAGATAAGGCAATTATGCTTTTCTTTTTAAGAAAAACTGTCAAGTCCTAATCCACAATGACCTGGATGTGAAGGAGTATAGTAGATTGTACCATTTCATGTACAGAGTTCAATAGTATGAATCTACAAACTGCCTGCCTTAGCGCCAGCTGAAAGGAATCCATGGTAAAGATGTTCTGTAATGCTTGTGTGGTTTTATGACTGCCTTATAGAGAAAGAGCAGGCATGCAAGCTAAATACGCCAGCTTTTTCAAAGGGAACAACTCTAAATGGCTTCTTGTGAACATGAGTAGGCACTCAAGAAACAGAAACAGTAATCTGTGTTGCAGACTCCTGACTCAGACAGCCCTGGAGAGTTAATGTTCACTCATTTATATAATTTAAAGAAAAATTATCTAGGATTCTACAGAGAAAAGCTCACCTCCTCCTCTCCATCTATTCATTCATGTCTATGGAGGTACCAATGAGTCACACAGCAATTCCCTACATCATGCAGGGCACCTCAAAAAACTGTTTAGCCCAGCTAGAGGCAAAATGTTTTCATCTTCCTCTCTAGAGAGAAGATAACTTGTTTCAATATGTTTGCACACATACAAGGCCTTTTCTGTGCTGTCATCTTCCCAAAAGCTTCTGCCCAGTCACAGCTATATGTTACATGCTTTAGACTACCTGCACATTCCCAAACAGATAACAGAAGTAGTAGTAACTAAGTAGTATTTACTAACATAAACCTTTGTTTATGGGTTTCAAGGAAACTTACTGGGTGTATGGAAAAGTTGTCTACCTCCTCACAGCTGTTTTTTGGGCTTGGAGCAGCAACATATTTGACAGATGTGAGCAGGAGTACCCCTCTTCCTTGAATTAATGATCTACTTTAGAAGTTACATGATGGGTGACTCACTCAGCACTTAGACATCACAGGTGGGATGCATCAGATTAAAAGTAGAACTGTACTCCTGAGCTTTTAGGGCATGAGTCCAAAAGTAAATATCTAAAGTAAGTGACAGCAATTGGCCCCCAAAAGTATAATTTCTTTTATTTGACTGTAAAGAGAATCTCCTTTGTAAACCTTTAAAATAAGTGAGATGAATCCTGACTGATTGCAGTAGATGTTTATTTTTGGAAGTTTCTTTTTATCATCTCATACTTGTCCTTACACTTGCAGATGACCTGAATGTGATGCTTATCTGCCTCTGTATACCTTTGCTTCAGTACTGGAGACAGAATATCTTCAGTAGCCTTGCCTTCTACCCAAGGTAATTAGCCCAGGTGGTTCAAAAACCAACTGCAAAAACACAAACATAGCCTCTAGGTAAGCAGATTCACTGGCTATTTCAGAATCTCTCAGGCAACAAAGAATTTCAGCCATTTTAAATCCTTATATTTACTGCCAGTCAAATATTGTATTTTAATACAGTAACCTAAAAGGGGTGGGGAAAAGAAGTAGCTGCTTTTAGTAAAACACTAAACAATGAAACAATTTTTTTATGTGTAAAAATTATGATAGTGTTGAAAAGCTCTTCTGCCTGCCTTTGAGGATAATAAAAAGCACTACAGCAATTGCAGAGTACTTAAGGTACTCTCTCTGCTATGTGATTTTTCATTTCACAGACATTTACAAATTACCACAGTTATTTCACAGCTTCAGTACCTGGCCTCAACAACATTATAGAAAGACTGCAATTTCTAACCCCTTTGGTATCATGGCAGGTATGCACTTAGAGGGAAGGGGGTTCTAGGTATTCCTTAACATAGTAGTATACAGTTAGCGAAGTACAAAAGAGTTTGAAAAACTATTGGTATATGACAATGCTGTACACCTACACCAGTAAATGCCATCTTTCTCATCAGAAATGGGCAAGTGTCAGACTCTAACCCAGAAATACCTCAATAAAAACATTTCTTCTCAAGTTAACCTGGACAATTGGTTCACTACAGCAGTCTTTTGATTAAATTCTCAGCTGGAATAAATGGGCAAGATCTACTGCAATCCACTTCTCCTTGGTTTTGTCCTCAGCAGTGGGCCTGGCTCTCATTTCTAGATTAACATTATATTGTGTAACCAAATATTTTGTATGGAATAATCCTATACCCAAAGGGAATGTAGAAATCTCACAGCATAGCACTGCCACAAGAAAAAAAAATTCCCATAACATCTCAAGCAGAACAGCAGCATGCATGCACTACGAGGAGGAGGGAGTTCACAGAGGGTCAGGTACATAAAAAGGATGAGTATTGCTAGGATTAGATTTCTGCCTAGGATTCAGTTCTTCCAAATTAATGTATTGTAGTATAACAGCAGTAATTTCTTTTTAATCTGTGACCAGGAAGTCAATGGTCAAGTACCTTTCTAGCAGTCTACATGAAGGATTTTGGTAGCTCTGAAATTAGAGACAGTCCAAGGGAAGGGGAAGAAAGACATCTATTCACCGGTGCAGGGTAAATGAAGATCTAAGAGCAGCTCTAGCTCAGAAAATGGAGTTTGTTTGTAGAGCTGCTCTTTTATTAGCTTGGATATCAATAAAACAAAACACATTCTGAATCAGAGCCCTCCCTAATGTTTGGAAGATGGTTTCTCAGATGAATACGATATTCAAGAAAACATAATCAACACCATGGCATATGAAGCTTGTATTTTCAAAATGTTTAAATGTTTTTTCTTTTTTCCAGTGGACCAGTTTTACAGATCTTTTCCTTTGGCTTCACTGCATTGCTCCTGTTATCTGGAATGGAACAGGTCAGTTAAATCTTTTTATCAAGGTCTTTTCTTAGTCTTCTGTTAAATTTAGCATAGCTGTTTTAATACACCTCCTGCTCCCACCATCTCAGACAACCTCTGATTTCAGAGATACAAAAGACCTCATGTAGCTTGGTGAAAATATATTTGATCATTGATTCATTGACCACAAAGATAAAAAAGAAATTTCTTCAGAAACTTTTTGTAGATGACTGGTATGATAATATTTTTGTAAGAGACACCTGAAACTTAGCAGCTGTGAAAAAAATAATTCCATAGAATTCAGGGAAACTTTCAGCAATATAAAGATGTGCTGAATGAGCCTATTTTTGTAGAGCCAAAATTAGTGGTTTTCAGCTGCATTGCTTTGAAACAGGTTTTACTTAAAATTCATCAGGACAGAGATTCCTAAATCTTTAGAAGAATAGGAAGTTAAACAATTTAAAAAAACTAGGAGAAAGGCAAGAAATACCTAAAGCAAATGGTAAAATTGATGGAGAAATTAAAGCTTTCTGCCTATGTCAAATTATAGGCCAAGTTAAGAGAACAAGATCTTATTTGTAATATGGAAAAATGGGCACCCTGGAGCAAAGGCACTTGATTTTAGTCATTTAATTGGAGCAAATATTCCCATATAGCATATTTTTTTCCTGATATTTTTTCATTAAAAGATTCCAGAACTAAAAACCTTCACACAGCATAGCAAATTCAACTTTTGTGGGTATTGCCTGAAAACAGACTCCTTGAGAAACGTTTACCTCGCATTTGAATGAAGGTTGGGAGTTCATTAAAAGTTCAATTAATTTAGTAAAATCTGACTTTGCTTCAAAGGCACAACTACTTGTACTGGAATGAAGAAGTTGGCAATCAAGACCTTATACCTTTGTCAATACCATGCTAGATTATGTTTTAGTTTTCTAACAAAGAGGTATCAATAAACATGTAAATATCATATTATGTACTATGAGGATAAAATAATTCTGGAGAAAATTAGTTAATAAGTAAGTGTCAGAGTTAATTTTCTTCCCTGACTCTACCTATAATTCTAATTACAAAAAGACTGATTTGCACCAAAACCTGAAAATTCAAAAAGTAAGTCTATTTTGATAATGCAGCTTCCTTCCCTATCTAAGATCTGATGATTTCCTACTGGAAAAGACTGAACCATGCTGATCCCCCAAAACACTTGGCTGGAACTGGAGGTATAGGAAATGTGAAGCAATTTACATATTAAACGCAGACCATGGAAAGAAAGGGGGCAGGAAGGGGGTACTCACATCCCTCCTCTTCCTCCTTTTCCAAAGCAACATTACTTTCTGAGCTTCTCAAACAGAGAACACCACAAAAAAAAAATGTCATCAGAGTAGCCACCATTAACAGCTGGCAAACTAAAGAGCAACTATAGGATGAACTATGGACTCTGGCTTTATCTCTACCACCATGCATTAGTAGCCAAACGATCGAGTAACAGATACATAGAGGGGAAAAATCAAAGTACAGCCTTTTTTTCTGCTTGTTTTTCTTATCAATGTGCATATGGAATCCACCTTTTTAGTAATCTCCTGAAAGAAAACACTAAATTGTGAGTGCTAAGGGAGATTCCATGCCATATTTAGTGCATTTAAATTACAGAAGCAAAGACGTACGTGTTGTCACTAGCTGATAATTTGTTCAATAGAAAGCTGAACACAGGAACATCTGCTGTCTTGAAACTGGCATCAGTTAGTGAACCTTGTAGACATGCAAGGACATGCAAATGACAGATAGCAGAGGGATAAAAATTATGGTGGGAACTGGCACCACTTCATGGCACTGACATTGCATTTTAGGGTAAGAAGCAGCAGTCTGCTGCAACAGCCAAGCAGATCCATTTTTCTCAATTTGGATAAAGTCACCTCCAAATGGCTAGACTCCCATGGGAAACAGGTGATGTGCCAGAACAGAGGGAAGTGAAGGGCTACAAGTTTGACATTTTTGCCTGAAGATAACCACAGGCAGAGAAGAAGCACAGCAAATTAGAGGAAAATCCTGGGACACAGCAACAGCAGGTCCCAGGTCTCAGCACTTCACAGTAATGGTGGTTGGTGTCCCAGAGAACTTGGTAGTCTCAGGCCAGACACAGTGTCATCTGCTGCTTCTTTCATTTTCCTTCACAATATCTGATCATAGCAGATCCAGTCAACATTACTACTACTGTTATGTAGGTATTGCTGGAAAAAGGATTAGCAGATTAGCAGGTGAGAACAATTATTGTACCAACTTCAACTCAGACACCAAACCCATGAAACAGACACCTCGCTTTGGAATAATTTCTGTGCAACTTGTGGCTCACTTCAAGTCCATATGAACATCTAAATCCTAACAGCCCAGCTTCCAAAATTAACTAGCAATTTTTCAAGTTTTATGATATTCCCAAGCTCTTTATCATCTACAGCCAACAGTAACTGAAAGAAAAGATGCAGTGGCTTGGGGATGGTAAAACTGAAATATTTCTTGATACTGAAAAATGTAACTTGCCATCTTATAATTTGAACAATTCAGTGCTATGACAGAAGTCTAATGTAAAGAGGCAGAAAAGCTTTCTCTTTTCCTTCCCCCCCACTAGACTGGATTGCCAGTCTTGCTTTTGTTTTTTGCTCCTAATGACCTAAACACGCCAGGTGGACAAAAAAGTGAAGTATCTGCAGCGGATAAAAGTTGGCTTGTAGCATGCTTTCAGGCCCAAGTGAATTATTTATCAGTGACTCAACACATCTCGTCTATGAGAAGGAATAGAACAACCGTTGCAATGGATACTGGTTTATTTTTATATCCAGGAAAAAAATATCCGATTGAGATAAACAAGTAATAATCAAAGTTACTGCTTACCTCCAAAGCTATAAATAATATCTGCAAATGGACATCTAGTGGCAGTGTTCCTTGGAGATGTTTTCAGATGGCTTATACTTATAGCCCATTTAATCTGAAATGTGTTATACTGCAGTCAGGAATACAAAAGGGTTAACAGCATTATCTTCCCTGAAGCTTCCTGATGTCCTATTTGTATTTCTGGATAAGAGCAAAACAGGGTAGGAATGTCCCATATACTTTTTAGTGCGTTGTAGAAATAACATGCATAATCCCAAAATAAAAGTTACTCTGAATTTTTCTTTCCTTTCCCCCATAATACTGAGCTGCTGCAACACAAGGCAGCATAGAAGGATACAGATACTCCAATACAAGTAATTCCTTTTCTATGTTAAAATGGAAAGTCTCATTATTAAAAAATATGGAGGCTTTTAATCATGGATCATACAGGCCTTTATCTTCTATTACCAAAAAAAAATTTTCCCTAGATACTCAGATACAGCACTTGGCCTTCCAGACCTGGAATTTACACAAGGTTTCTTTTAAAATGAGCGGAGCTTCTTCTGTTATATCATTTGCTTCAGGAGCAAAGCAAAAATGATTAAGGCATTGGCTTTGTATTTTTTAATTGTATGATGCAGGTACAGGTCAGTTAAATGAGAGCTCCAAGAGCCTTTCATGCTACATAATGAAGGTAAGAAACTTGCAGGTAAGGTAAGGCAGGTAAGAAACTTGCCTACACGCAGACCAGTTTGCACCATGGTAGTATTTTTCCATTGGACAGGTAGTCAAGCAATAACTGGGTAATTAATCTAGTTGATAACCTGTTTCTGCTGTCTTGCCTCAGCAGTGAGCCTCAGATGAATTCATGCAGTGGTACAAAAAGAACCAGGCCAAATTTAGGACTGTTTGCTGAAGGAATCCCAATGTTATTTGAAATACTGATTAACAAATAAGCTACCCTGTGCTTAAAGGCTGAAGGGCCAGCTTCAATCCCTTCACTGGGATGGTGGATGTACCTGAAAACTGCCATTAGAGCTATGACTGTAGCTAACACTGCTGCTGGTCTCCTGTAAGCCCGAGTAACATGGAGCTGGGCACCAGCTGCTAAATCTGCATGGAAAAAGTGTTAAATCAGGCAGCAATAAACCTCATGTTGTCAGGGCTAGGACTATTGCTGTATCTGATCAACTCATTTAAACTGTTGTTATTGTAATGTACACATGCCTTTGTTTTTTCACTATGCTCAGCAATCCAAGATCAGAAATTATGCAGTCAGGAGCAAGAAACTTCCAGCAGTGCTGCTGATCACACACTGTGATCCCAAACTGACCATTTGACCAGCAAGGACAGACAGAAAATTCACCCAAAAGAGCCAGATGATGGTTGGCGCACTGAGCAAGACTCAGATATTTTATATTTCCACCTAGCCCCTAACACCAGCTGCAAAGATGCAAAACAAGCTCCTGTTCACAGGGAAGAAAATGACAAAGAGAAAAATGTAGCATTGGGAGGTGCCCACATCCTCTGTCAGTATTCAACAACAGCATTTCCTTGCAATAGGTTATACAAACATATATACAAACATATAGGAAAAGAACACATCTTTTTCCTGAAAAGTTTATGACCTAAAAAGCCAAGACAAAGACAGGGAGAATAGAAAGATACAGAGAGAGGTAAAATGATTTACGCAATGAAGTAGTAACAATGTTGTTCCCAACGTATTTTAAGCTTGGTTGTTTTGTCTTAAACCCAAGGATACATTTGTATACCCATAACTTGCTCCTTTTCTGGTCTAATAAAATCTATTTTTGTACATAGATGTAGACTTTTCCATATAAACTTGTTCTGATCAAATAGCTAAAACAATCTAGTAATGTCAGGCAGGGATCAAAAACATTTTTTGCTTGCAATCTAACACCATTTCCATAGCTTCCCACATTAATCAAATGTGTTTTAAGACCCTGGAATGATACTACTAGGGGATGAATTTATACTGGGACTTTGACCTTTTTTTCAAATGAAACCAACTGTTCGAGGGACTCTGTCTAGAGGCAGGGGCCGTTCACAAGTGGTAGTATCTGAATTGTAGTGAATTATATGCCTAAAACTGCCCCAAACAGGAGCCAAATGTAGAGAAAAAAGAAAGCAGAGCCAAGCTCTCATGTAAGAAACAAACGCATTAGCATGACATGCTCAAAGAAGCCAGTGATTATATATTTTCAGCCTGGGATTTCCCTACACCACCTGCAGCACATGGTGGTCATGCAGCTACTGCAGTGATGGAGGTTGTGTAGTCACACTTCAAACTATACAATCATCTGGGCATTTGTTGGCATCGTAACCACAGCAATACAGAGATCAGCACGCACTAATCTCCTTAGCATTTACCCAGGTTCTTGGGTGGGTTTTACAGCAAACTGTGCTCCTTGATCTAGCAGAACAGAGCTATCAGCAGCAGGGAAACTAGTTTAAAGCTAGCTTAGCTATATCTCCTTGTAGTGTTGTCACTGCTTCAGAGGTAACTTGAGACAAGACCAACTGCAGGTGTTCAGCAAAGTACTGTGAAAATCAGAAACCTTTCGGGAGCTCCAAATCAGCTCTCAAAAAAAATGGAGTGTTGCAAAAAAAAAAAACCCAACAAACAAGTTAGGACCCCAATAAGCAAGAAATGCATACAGAAAAACTGCTAGTGAGGATTTGTGGAATTTATTTCAAGCACAACAAGTACCAAACCCCAAAATCATTGTGCATGACAATGATAACCTAAAAGCAACAGAAGAGTTGAACCATCCAGGCAGAAATTATGACACACTACGGTAAATGCAAGGATTAAATCAATAACTTTATGGATTATTTTGCACAGCCTAAAGAAAAATGAGAACAATAGGGATAAATCACTACATTTACTTTTAAGTAATACTTGGGGATAGAACTAATGAGACAGATATCCATAATTAGGTAGCTGGCTAATTATCATAGAATCATCGAAACATAGAATTATCTGGGCTGGAAGGGACCTTCGAAGGTCATCTAGTCTGACTTCCCCTCAGTCAGCAGGGACACACTGAACTAGATCAGGTTGCCCAGGGCCTCATCAAGCCTCACCTTGAATNNCAACCTGTTCCAGTGCTCCACCACCCTCACAGTAAAGAATTTATTCCTAATCTCCAATCTAAATTTGCTTTTCTTCAGTTTAAACCCACTGCCCCTCTTCCTGTCACTGCAGGCCTTTGTAAACAGACTCTCCCCAGCCTTCCTGTAGGCCTCCTTCAGGTACTGGAAGGCCACTATTAGGTATCCCCAAAGCCTCCTCTTCTCCAGGCTGAACAACCCCAGCTCCCTCAGCCTGTCCTCATAGCAGAGGTGCTCAAATGCCCTAAGTTATGCTACCAAAAGTACAAGATACAGTGAATCTAACACAGTGAATTTTGCAAGAATTGCTGGATAAAAATCAAATTGAGACAATCAGTGGTAAAAAGGAGGTTCACAGAGAACATTTTTTTTTTTTTTACATTGGTGTTTTTTAATTGCAGGAGAACCAACAAACAACACGGCAGGGGGAAGCTTATTAACTGATCACAAGAAGTACCGCTGGCTTGGAGAACAGCATTGTGTTGCTATGCTGTATATTACCTCTTGGTTTATGAGCCAGTTTAAAATAAGCTTTGCACAAAATGCTTTAGGATCTACACAGAATTAAGATTGATTTGTTTAATGGACACTGCAGAGCAGGCAAAAAGAATGAGTCAGTCACGAAGAGGACCACACAACCAGAATTACATTTTACAATACCATTTTGTACCTGTAGAGTACAACAACTTGTAGGCAATGCCAGTCTTAGGTTTCAATTGATTTTTACATGCTGACATACCACTCAGCTACTAAGGGCACCAAACTGCACTGTACCAGACATATTCCTCTATGTGAGCTTTTAAACACTCCCAAATAAGTGAACCATATTGTGTAGAAAACTTCTGAAAAGTCGTCACAGATCACCCCTAAGCCACAAGACTTGAATAGTCTTTTCAAGATCATTCACTGTGAGATATTAATTTCCAGCAAAACATAAGTCTAGTATCATTAAGGAACAAATACTCAGTAGAGACAAATAACTCACTTCATCCGACAAGTGACAAAAAATTTACACCATAATTCCGGAATATATTTCCACATATTCTCCTAAATCCCACTACTTAAGGATATGCAAGAAAATAATTAATTTTCAAAAGAGGAAGGCAGAAGAGAGCTTCTCTTTAGAAGAAGACTTAGACAAAAAGGAAGCTGGACAAAGATGAGTTTACTGTGTTGTATTCCACAGCCGCTGGCGGCAATCTTTCAGCATCATCTCCTCTGTTTAGGGATTAAAAGGAGGAAGAAGTGAGCAAGTGCATTTCTTTCAGGCAAGTGATGTTTGCTCAGCATTTAGAAAGACTGCATTAGATAGGATCTGGCTTCTATAGATCCAAATAAATGTCTTAAGAATGAAATTTTATCCCTGCACCCTCATAGGAAAAGGCAAAAAATGGCAAAAGGAAAATGCTTCCTTAAAAAAAGCTCCACCTGGGGATCTTGCTTGAGACAATAGAAGGTTTATCACTCTCTTCAGGGAAATCAGAAGCAAGCCTGCCCTATAGCATGAAGGCAAAACTCTTTACTACTCTGAGAACACACAGGAAGACCACAGCAACACGTTTCCTATGACTGAGGCGACACAGAGAGTGCCAGAGGGATTGTAAGGACTACAGTGGAGGAAGGAACAGGGTGGACATGTGAGAGGAGAAGAATACAAGTAAAAGTGACATATAAAGATGTTCAGAATGGAAATTTTTACTACCTAGTGAAGGTCTCTCTACACCTATGCTACTACATTAATCTTAAAACAGAAAAAGAGCCAAAGGCTATAAATTTAAATAAATTTACATGGAGCACTTCATCAAGTAGTCTCATAAGCAGCTATGCAGCTTTGTCTGTGGTTTTAATCTGATTGTCCAGACAACCTACATCTTTCTAACAATACACATGTATGCTTTAGGTAGTTCTGATCTTTCAAAAACGTGCCAAAATTCACAAAGTAAGTTAAGACACTGCAGAATGACCAGAAGACCTTTACCAGCAATCGTAAATGTATGAATGAAACCTTGTAGTTATCGAGGTAGCTGTGTAAAACTCTACCTGATGCATAGAGAAGTTTTTAATGAAAAATGGCCAGTTGTTTTCATTTTCAGCTCATTCGAGGAGCTTTGTCTTTCCCCACTAGAGCTTTACTAACAGTTTCTTGGATATTACATCAATAATAGCCCTTCTGCAGACCACTTCTATAAAATACTTTACATCAAAACAAAGAGTTTTCACAGTGACTAGTCCTAATATGCCTATGATATTTTTGATACCCTTGAGACCAGTCAGAGAGTTTCAGAGAAAACCATCTATCACTTTCTAAAGAATGTTTTTTCTTCAGATCTATTCAATTGCACTTCTTAGCTTTTACAACCTGGAGTCACTTACAAAAAACTGTCATCCCAAATCTTCAAGAATGGGTACCTACAGCAAGGATCTACCCATATTAACAGACCTAAATAAGAAATCTAGGAACTTTGTTGTTAATATCTTAGACTCAAAGAGAATTCACTCTCATAGAAGAGCAGACTATCACACCAGCCAACATAGCTTAATAGTGAGCAAGAAACACCAGCTGCACCTCTGAGAGGAGGGTACATGATCCACACTCCTGGATTACTCTCTTTGCTGAAATGTGTCTTGTTGAAGCTAAAGAAGGGGAGTGCAAAACAAGGAGAGAGGATTTGCTGTTGTGACAAAAATTTAATAATTCAGCACTTGTTCATTGAAAACTAGACAGTAGATGTATTTGTTTTGCTGAGGCCACTGCACAGCCATCTGAACGTAATGATTTTTTACCACCTCTGACTTTTGTCTGGTATAAATGTGTGACCTAGAACTGAAAGGTTCTGCTTTACATTAACAAACCTTTGAAACATACTTATGCCTCATACCTGCATTTCCTTTCACTAAGTGGTAATTCCTTACTGTGAGCATTTGCATTCACAGTGGCATTTTTTTATGATAACAAAGGTGTCATAGAAGATTAAAGAATTTTCTACCAGGAACTGTTTAGAGAGATAGTAGCAAAGTTATTTTTACTTAAGAGAAGTTCTAAAAATACACTAGGAAAAAATAAACAATCTAAAAAAATTTATTTTCCAATAATGAGAGGAAAAAATTTCTCCCTAACTACACATACCTTTCCTATGAAAGACCAGTGAGACTGTTCACTCCTATTTCCTAGGCAACAATTGTATAATCAGAAACAAATTCCACTGAATTCTTGTGAATTAGCCTTAAAAAATAGATTAAACATGAATATAATCCATAGCATAAGTCATGCAGAAGTAAAACTGGAGTGCAAAACCTGAAGGATTTAATAAGGTGGTTCTAGTATTTGATAAGGTGCAGCTGACAGCAGCCTGTACAACTTAAAGGGAAACAACTTAAAGGGAAAAGGAAGGGTTCTGCCTTCCACTCAGTGTCCTTCAAATATACTTGCTGCAGAAAGTGGGACTTGTTAACCTTATACCACTGACATTTAAAAAGTAGAGATAATTATAAACAAGGTGAGCAAACCCTACCAAGTAAATGGATTTAAGTGGAATACTTATAAGGTCTTTTTCTTTTCTTTTTTTTTTTTTTTTTTTTTTTTAGAGCTAAATATGTGCTAGACAACTTTAATGAGGCAGCACAAACAGGAATTATCTCAAAAGACATTCACCCAAAGATAACACTAAGCAGTTTCTGTTTGGTTCAGGATTTTACTCACAGTAGCAAACACTTATGCTGATTAATTAAAAGAAACATTCATATAGGGAACATGAGTTTCTTGAATATGAATTTAAATATAACATCCTAAAAAAGCAGTTAAGATTAAGAATGGATTGTAAATGAAAATGAATTGAAAATGAAAATGAAAAATGGATTGTAAATGAAATTATCTGCAATCCATGCACTTGAGAAAGTTCAATAGCTGTACAGATATAACAAGCTGGGAATTCAAGCTATCATTTAATGTGATCTGTTCAGCTCAATTGATAGGATTGTAGTAACTGTGTGTATAAGAAACCTAAACTTATTCATAATGGAGTTGTTGCCAAAGCCTTCAGCTATATCTGTGGTTGGATGACTTCTACCGTAAGACAGCATGCAGTGTTAGTTTGGGTTTTTCTTTTTTACACTAGCTGGATAAGTCTGGGCAATGATAAAAACAAAACATGGTTCTACTCTGAAATAGGTCAATAGATTTGATCTGTCATCATTCAGCCAGATATTGTCACTTCAATACCACTTTCTCAGATTTCACTAAAATCAAGGTGTAAAGTTTTAATTTCTTGTTTTCTTCCAAGCACATCAAGGTCAAGAAGGTGATTGCCATCACTAGAGTGCAGAGCTAAAAAATGGAAGGTACAAATAAAAATAATGGATAGTAAAATGAAAGAAGTGCCATACCACACTGCAAATGTGGAAAGTTTCCATACTATGCTTTTATTTGCTTTTATGCAATCAGTTTCCAGACTAGCCTCATTTTAAACATATTATGTTGAATCAGTCAACCAGTCAAGGGTGCCATGGACTGAGTGTACCTGTTTTAAAACAGAAACTGTGGCTTTTGATTCTGTCTTTCAGTGGGATGAGTTGGACTAGCCAAATGCACACTTAACACCTTGCAAAAGGCCACATCCTTTTCACTATGCAAGAAACTATGCAAAACTCTTTAATGTATAGTACAATAATCTTCTAGTTGCTAACTAGCAATGATAAATAATTTGAGTGACTTACCTGGAATATATTTATACCCAGCCTCCAATTCCCACAAGAAATTAAAAACTGGGTCTGTTTGAATTGTATGTGTATGGGGACAAAGCTCAAAATCAGCAAAGTATGACTGAATTGAAAAGTTAAATGTGTAGGTAGTCTTATCTTAGGTTTTATGGGCTTGCAAAGATTAGACAATACGTCAGAACAATTAGGAGGGGCTTGGTAATCCTATTTGCAGTTCTTCTCCAGCAGGCTCACTTCTGAAGCTGACCTGCTAATAAAGGCAACCCCTGGACCATGGAGAGAACTACTGAAGCGAAAAAAAGGTGTAATGGCCAGATGCAGTATTAATACCAATTGCAAATTACATATTATTTAGGCCAAGTAGTAATATAGAGAAGGATAGTTCCGGTGATAGCTAAATGAGGAGAGAGAAGAGGAAATTGCTGACTTTTATGGTTACTTAGCGTGCTGCAGGAACATTTCTCGTCCTACAAACAACAGGAAAAAAATATACATTTCTCAGTTGAACTCAGAGATATGAAAAAGGCAGATGAAGATCTCAGTAAATACCAGGGTGATATGTGAAAGACTGGTGACTTATTTCAAAAATGATGTTTTACTAGGAATTCAAGTAAAGCAAGACAGAGACAAAGAATAGTGGAAAGCAGACAATAAGGACAAAGCTTAGAGCTGTAAATACCTCATTTAAACACCTGTGAAATTTATAAACCATATTTACCAAATATGTGTGATGTTAAGGTTAGTCACCAGTGTGGAGACTTGTAATGAGTCCCTTGGCATTTATAGAAGGACCTATCCTGTCCAGCTCACAGTTGAATGCAATTGAAGCATCATAAAACAAGTCAATCCACCTTAGTATACTTCAGTGCTTCCCTATACCCAGGAAATGTAGGGCTCCTCTACAGAGTATGGCCTTTGTACTATGCAGAATTAGTACATTTACAGGACTCTTCCCACGTACAAAAAAGGAATTCGCACCAGACTTTTATGAAAAAAATATTTTCAGCTCTAAGCAAGCAAGATAGCAGAAAAGCTATGGGATAAAGATTTGAAACAGTACAGAAAGCAGCAAAAGCTATAAAATCCTACTTAATATACATGAGAAAATAATTAGTATGCATTGAAGTCCTGGGAAGAAAGCAGATGCACAAGCATTTTTACTGTAGATAAATGCAGTGTGGCTGCTGCTGAATGTAAAATACAGAAGATAACTTTTTTCTTCTTATTCTTCGTCATGCTTGATGATCTTGCAGCAGTTTGGGATGGTAATTTAGTAGTGAACTCATGGAAATTAATGTTTTACCTAGTCCATTTAATCTCATTTCCAGAATGTGACTGTATGGGTTAGAATCTAGTATCCATATTGTCTGAAGGGTATATTACTATTTGCTGAGAAAATATGAGGATGTAATAATTCTATATATTTAAGATATGAGAAAGTTGTGGGAAGGTTGTGGAGATGTTCTATACTAAAGACCAGTCAGTCATTGTCATCATCATTATGAAAAATTTATGAAAAAGCATTCTTGCTTTTACTGCTCCATTGTACACATTGTTCCATCCTCTTTTGAGGTCGGTTCAAGATCTCATAGTCTTCTAGTCTTTTGAAAGAAAAGTGGATTAATCACCCTAGCACCACAAAAGCCTATGGAGAAGACAATTTTCTTTCCTATTTCCAGAAAATGAATGTGCAGACTACACCAGGAATAGATTTTCTGAGCAACTGCTGACATCTTGGTATTTGACCTCACTATAGACATTCACAGTATGTGAAGTCGAATCTAATCTTTCCCATTCTCTTCACTTTAACTATCAGATCTATAACTAAAAAGTTAAGCCATAATAGCTTTCTTCTCTAGCATTTATGGTATAGAACATTCCAATCAGAAGTATGATTTGGCTTGTTTCAAGATTTGAAGTGCAAGAAATTCATTGCATGCTGTAGTACTGTAAAATTTTAAATAGATACAAAGAGTAAGCCTATGACACAAAGAAATACTCAAGAGCTATTTAAGGTTGACCTTTCTGATACATAGCATAAAAGGGGATTAAAGATTTGATCTGTTCTTTGTCATCATTGAAGAGACAATAAAGAGAAGCAAATCTAGAGCAAGACTGAAACCTATACCGGCAATTTTGGTGATTGTTTCCATATCATTTGCAAGTGCTTATGTTTAAACCCCAAATTAAGTCTTGAAGCAAGAGTCTTTCATTGACTTTGTTCTTGTCTGATGAGGCAGTCCAGCATCCAGCACATCAGGAGATCAGCTTTGCCCCTGCATGATTGATGGCAGTGCACTAGAGGAAAGGTAGAAGCCAGCAAAGGCAGAGGGCTTCTGTATGGAGAAAAGAAAGTAAAAAAATGCAGTTCTCTGACAGGCTAGATAAATCTGACTATATTTCTAATTTCTTAGCAGCTCTGGCAAAGATATCACCATCATAGGAATGCCTAGTCTTCCTATGAAATGCTTTGCCAGTGCTACCCACAGTCCCACTGAAAACCAGCTCTGAAACACAATCACTCATCTTGCCAAAAGCATTCTTTTCGCTACAGTAGTCCAAATTTTCCTTCTCTCTCTTTGTCATTAAGTAAACATTACAAGCCCATTCAGAACTTTCTATTGTTTGCTGAAGTGCATTTCTACTGCTGAGTTATCCAGCAAAGGTACAAGTAGCCACATGTTCATCAACCATCTTAATTTACACTCCCTCCAAAAATAGCACATATCTGAAACATCATGAGTTTCTAAAACAAATTACACATCACTACTGACATATCAAAATTGAAGGAAAGCTCAGCATGACAGATCAGTTCTCAGCTAAGACTAAATAGCATAGTGAGAAATTTCTAATGCTTGTTTAAAGGGTTTTTAAAAATATGCATATGGACACCTTTAACTAATGTATTTCATCTTGAGCAACGGAAGGCTAACTGCAGTTGTCAAATTCAGAGAACATCTTTGTGATGCAATAGTGTTTTGTGATAAATTTGTCACTAGCATGTTACATCTATCTTATCTTTCTGATTTTTCAGACCAAATTGTACCACACAGGAGCTGAGCTCCACTGTCATTTGGTTTGACTTCCAAGTGGAGACCAGTGAAGGTCTCAGGGCTCAGTGAGATTTTATGACGGTGATTTTATGACGGTGATTTTATGATTCAAGTATCATGAGAAACCTGTCCTGATTCTCTTGGGTACAAAGAATTTTTCAATACCTTAACATAAAGTGATAAAAAGGGGAAAAGGAAAAAGAAATATCTCATGGTCTTTGTGCATGTATTGCAAAGAATAATCTGCAATTTTGATTCAAGTGACTGTCAGAATTAGATGCTACTGGAAGTGAAGTTCAGTAACTCTTCCAAATGTTATCTACTCTGCAATTTGCTCTTTAAAAAAAATCTATCTTAAAATATTAGTGGAACAAAAAGATACAGAGCACACATTTTAAAAATCAGTGTCTCTGCAGAGTCATCATCATTTCCCCATTGTCTATACTTTCATGTGGAAGGTCTCTATTTTCCTTCAGTTTTAGAGTTACCTTTAGGCTCTTCAAACACTGTGTGGAAGAGGCTGAGAATAAGAAATTTTTGCCTGTTGGTAATGTTTCATTTAGACTAAGACATAAGGACAAGGTATATAGAATCACAGAATCTTCCCCGTCTGATGTCCCTCATTTGCCCAGCGTCTGGTGCTTGGTCTCCCAGAAAGAGAATTCTCTTCAACTATATCCTGGTACGATTCAGATTATCATTTAAGGTTACAGTAATTTTAGGGTTACACTCATATCTGAAGTGTTATTTTAAGACCGTGGAAAAAATTCCCATCTAACATCTAGCCATATCTGCCAAAAATTTAATTTTTAAGCCCATATTCTTTAGGCAGCCCTGAAAGTCAAGTTGGGAGGATACATGCATGCACATGCCTCTATTGGCACACACAGACTGAATGTAATTTCTCCTATCTGAGATGATCTGTTAAATTAAGGATTGTAATTTTGTTCTATGTGATTAGGTTCATAAAAAAAAAGAAAAGGCTAGGAAGCAGCTATGGTTTATTTGGACCAGACAGGAAATATTCTTCACTGTGGTCCAGGATTGTGTAACCAATTGACATTGATTGTGCAACTTAGACTTCACAGATGTAAGCTGCTCAAACCCCCCTGAAGTCAAAAGAAATCTTTTCATTGACTTTAGTGGCTTTGAATCCAGTTCATGCTCCGCAGCATAATCTGTATTTTCCCCTCAGATCGATAAAATGCAAAACAAAATACTCACTATGTAGTATAATCCATCCTGCTCCAGCTCTATTGCAGACAAATGAGATGCCCTTTATTGAAGCTCACAATGAATAAATGAGACTTTCTTCAAGTTTTATATGTTCATCAATGTTCATTACTTCTCAATTGATTTTCTAAATTCTGAAATATTCTTCTACCCGGATTTAATATATGCCCTTACTTTAGTTTCTTTGACTGCAGTTGAAAGTCTCCTGGTTCTGATTCCAGACTGAAAGTTCTCTAATTTTTTATGACTATAAGATGAAATAGTGCTAATTGCATCCTTCACTAAGGAAGTGTGGCTACCTTACAACTCATCAAGAATTTATAGCCCAATGAATGAGTGTACTGAATTGGATATCTCTAGCAACGAAAGATTTCAAATTAATATTACAGAATATTCACAAAAATCAAAACTTTAATACAAGCCTAGGGCTGCATTTTAGAAATCCCTTTCAATGTATTATGTGCATTGAATCAAGGAATGAAAATGACAGCACTATGAGTCACACAGATAATTCAAATTGTCTTGAAATTTCAAAGCCAAACATTCAGAATGGCTATCTGACTTGTACTTTTTAGAGCAACATTTAGTTGCGAGAATTATTAGTTATTTTGAAAGATAAGCTAGTTTCTACATTTCATTCACAGTACAGTTTGTGGAGGCCGTGCAATGGGACATCAGTAAGGAAAATTACAGGTTTCCATACGTAATATGTGAACCTTTTGGGAGGATATGTGGTGGCCTACAGACTGTTAAGACAGCCATGACAGGTCTCCAAACATGCTGCTCACACAGCTGTTCCTGCCACAATTTGAAATATCTGCAAGCATCTTACAAACTCCCAATGCTGCTGCTTGATGAGGACTGTGTTTCAGCCAGTCGCACTCCCAGGGGCGCAGAGAATTCGCCTGAGGGAACTACCTGCAAAACACTGGGCTCCTCACCCGCTCCTGCTCCTCCTTTCATTTGGCTCTGACAAAGCTCAAATCTTTAAGACATTTGGGATGTAGTTTCACACTCAGCTCCAGGCAGCGCCTCATCCTGAATGGGAGCCCTGCTGAAATCTAACAAGTCTGAATGTCATCCACGCCGTGATGTCCCGGGGACACAGCAGCACAGATGCAAAAGCCTGGGCACATGAGAAGATGACTGAACACGTGTTCACTGTTTGATGGGAACTGGCCCTTTGACGGCAAATGAAGATTGCAATGCACAGGCAGGAAATACTGCTCAAACTGAATTTAAGCCATTGCTGCAGAAATTATTGGGGGAGACTTCTAGGCCTGTTAGGAGGTCAGACTATATCAGAATATCTGATTCTTGTTGCAGACTCTCTGATTTGTGCTTTTTAAAATTTACCAGGGCTTCTGATTCATCTGGCCTGGAATGTGGATATTATTTTGGATTGGCAGCAGCAATGGAGAGAATACCTGTTCTCATAAGTAAGGGGTCTCAATACAGAGACTGAGGGTGTGATATTACAATGCATTGGCTTCAGCAATGCAACTGGTGTCAGTTCCCCAATTCCTATCTACTGGTGCTTACCCCTGCTGAAATAGTCTTGGCTGAGAACACCCACTTCCCAACCACTTCAATGTATAGTGGGTCACTCCAATGACTCATATTTAGCATTGAGTCCTGGAAAAATGGTGTATTAGAAAAACTTAGGTTGTGGAGATCGATATGGTAAACAGAAACAAGAAGCCAAAGGTAAAGGGAGAACTATATGTCATTATATCCTTGGAAACAAAATCTGCCTCAAGAAACCAAGAAAGACCAGAGGCCCATTTTTTACATTTTTTTTTTTTAGCCTGAAATGAATTTTTCTTTCCAAATGGTAGCTAATTAATACCAAGCAAATGTCAATAAAGGTAGCTAAAATGCCTTTGGAGCAGTCAATCTGCACATAAGTCACCCTCTTCTCTTCATCCAGCACTACTCTTCTTAGAGACCAATTCTCACAGCAATATTAATTATGAAGCTTGAACTGGAAACTCCACAGTATAAAGCGACTGGAAATTTTCAGGGGCTCACCTTTGGTGCTGGCTTCATGCTAGCACATTGGAGTCCTAGTCTCAGTTGGAATCCCTAACTATGGTGAATATACAAATAACTATAAAAATGTTCATTTCGGTAATAATAGTACTCTTATTCTGATTGACCTCAATCCAAGAATACAAGTCCCAAAGATACCAGAGGAAAATTTAAAGACCCTTTTTTAAACAGTGCTGTTTTGTCCTGAAAATAGACTCACACAAATACTAAAAATACATTCAGCATAAGGCTGTGGCATAATGGTCAACAGTTTCTAGCACTACTTTGTGAATCATTTCAGCTATGCTGCTGACTCCTAAAAGCAAAACCAAATTAATTTTTATTTTATTTCATTTTAGTTGGAAAAATCTTTCAATATACGGTTTTGGGTTTTTCTTTTTATTTTTTTTTTTAAGCACTGCTGTTTCAGGTTTTGCTGGCCAATAGTGCTGAACTCATTCAGTCTGTTTGCCAGAGTTAAGGTCACTGCAGCTTTAGTTTTACAAAGAACACCATTTTTCTGTTTCTCTGTTAATCTTGGCCTGAAAAGACCACACATTACCCTTCCCAATTGAACAGTTTAGCCTTTGTTCCTTTGTTTGGGTTATACTATTAATCTGCTAGGTCGATAGCAAAAATGTGTGAACTGCTAGTGTGCTAGATGATTGACAGGCAATTAGCAGCTTCTAGAGAACTGTGCTTTGAATTCTGCAGATATGTGACTGCATTGGGTGGTAGAGGCTGCTGATCTGACTTTTTTGTAAACTTTTGCTGCAATACTAAAAATGGGGTCTTTAAAAGAACTAGTGTAACTATTCTCAGGAGCTTCAGCTGCAGGAGACCCACAAAACTGAATCAGAGGTGTGAAGAACTTTACTGTAAGCAATTAATTGACCTGTATATATTCAGAGCTCTCGGAAAATAAAGTTTGCAAAGCAGCATTAGCTTTAAACCTTACCTGATGAGCAAGAAAACTTCCTCATTTAAAATACAATTTTGAGAATACATTATTCTCCAATTGCCAGTTTTGTGTGGGAAAAGTGTGTAGCCAATGAAACTTTAATGCTTGCTAGTTTTCTACAAGGTTCTGATTTTTTTCTCCCTGTTTTTAATTTCTAAGATGGCCACCTACTTTGTCTTCTGTTAAGCTCTGCTAAAAAGCAGTAGTGTGAACAGCATCCTAGAATGGTGTCCCTATACTCTCCATTGATATATATTCTGAATTTTTAAGTTTATACATTGAACGCATGTATGTGTGTTTTATGCTGCTCCTTTCTCTGTATATAGAATAAGTCCGTATGAGTTATAAAACCTTCCCTTCCAACATTGGGAATGGAACTTCACAAAATTTTCAGTGAAATTCAGTGAAACATTATAATATATTTTATTTCCTGAGCATATTTTGCCTCTGCTTTATCATCTTCAGTGTGTGAGTGTAGGTAATTTATTACAGACAAACATATGCACCAGAGTCCTGCCCACTTAGTGGCAATTTCAGCATTTTTTAATGAGGTCCAGGATAGCTGGTTACACCTTTACTTATTCACGTTTCATGCACACAAATCTTCACCAATTCAAGCAGGGAAAAATCATATACTGCTTAGTTCACAGTTTCTTTGACAGTATGAGTGCAGCTGGCCAAAGCCCTTCAGTAGCTGCCGTGCGGGACTGCCCACCCCTCTGATTTACAGAGTCATTACCCACAGACATACACAGGTCTGACTGTAACTGCAGGGAGAGGGAAAAATTTGTAAGAAAATTGAAATGGCTGCTCCCCAGCCCCTGTTCCCACATCTGCTGCAGAGGCTTCTTTTGTATAGGCACAGGAGAGTCAAAATCTTGGGGGCTTAGCTTTTGTCCACGAGACTCAAGAACGCAATCTGCAAATAGCATCAAATGTAGGATGAATCACAGAATCTTCATGGTTGGAAGGTAGCTTTGAGATCATCGAGTTCAGCCACACCAAAAAAAAAGCAATCCCAAAAACAAACAAACAAAAAAGTCAAAAAAATTAAACACCACACCCACCCATTCTAGAGCATTCCCTCAAGTGCCATGTCTATGTGTTTCTTAAATACCTCCAGGGACGGTGACTCCAGCACCTCCCTGGCCAGGCTGTTCCAGTGCCTGACCACTCTCTCAGTAAAGTAATTCTTCTTAATATCTAATCTAACCCTCCCCTGCCGTGACTTCAGACCATTTCCTCTGGTCCTGTCATTATTCCCTTGGGAGAAGAGGCCAACACCCACCTCTCTACAACCTCCTTTCAGGTAGTTGTAGGGGTCAAGGAGGTCCCCCCTCAGCCTCCTCTTCTCCAAACTAAACATGCCCAGTTCCCTCAGCCTCTCGTCATTCAACTTGTTCTCTAGACCCTTCACCAGTTTGGTGGCTCTCCTCTGGACACACTCCAGCAACTCTATGTCCTTCCTGTAGTGAGGTGCCCAGAACTGAACTCATGAAGGCATGAGCTTCCCAGAACAGGGATTTTAAAAGCTGAGGCCTAAACCACCATGTTGTCATGCTCTTACAGCTTTAAAAACAGCTATAAAAATAATAGAATTACAAGATGTTTGCTAGGGAGTATAATGGCATCGCACTTCAGTCAGGTAAGGGTTGTTTCCAAACAAATAGAGTGCAATCTGTTCACACTTAATGCTTCTCAGCTTCTCTTTGCCTGTTCCTTTTGCAAGTTGCATGATCTTTTATGTTAAAATGTCCATGTGTTAAAAAATTCAGAATAATTTTTCTTTTAATCCAACAGCTGCAAAGCTTTTCAGATGTTCTGCAATGAAAATATTTTTCTCCAGCTAAGACTTCTTATTTCATTACATGAATCCCTTTTGGCTTACCCTCAAGCAAATTTTATTGATGTAATAAGTTGCTTCCAATTAGGCATTGGAAATTAGGTATTCTAAACATTTCCATTAGAAATTCTTGATACTAGTTTAACAAGTACTTTGTTATACAGCTTTACAACAGGCGCATTTACTTCAAAAGATGACAACCAGGACAAATCTTGAAATAAATGTTTCTTTTCTTGTAGCATCAAGGGAAGAAATAGGAACAGATGGAAACAAAGTTTGTGTATGTAGGAAAGAGGGGGCATATTTCTTAGTTGCTATTCATTTCACTTTTTCTCAGACATTTTCATTTCTGACCTATCAGCTGATAGAGCTGAAATTAGTACCCCCCTGGTCCCATTATTCCAAGATATGTATAATGTTCAGCCTGGCTTTCCTATTTTCTTAACTTCCAAGTGGCTCAAATGTTTTAGCTTTGCTTTTCCTATTGAAGAGAAAAATAGATAAGCAGTGAAAGGGAAAAAAAATAACCCAAAACCTAAACCAGATGTAGCAGCTAAGAAATCATTTTTGAAAAGCTGAAGTTTCACAAGCTGAATACATTTATGTATTTTAAATAATTGCAATATTATAAAATTCTCTGAGAAAAAACCATGACTTGTTCTCAATGGAAATAATTTAACATAATGGCTCTGATTCTGCCTCCTGCGATAGCTCTCAGAACAGCAACCCGGAGACAAAGGTAATATTTAGGTGCACAGCAGCTCTGAGTCACTCAGAAAATATTCCTCTTATTTAGGAAGGCATTTATGAATCCATTCATCATTGTTATATACCAAGGTTTGTCTGCTACTGCAGAGTTTTTTTTTACCCTGCTGGACTGTTACGATTTATCTCAGTTACAGCTAGTTTCATATTCACCAAGAGACACAGCTGTCTGCACCTAGTATTGAACTGTGGCAGGACTAAGGACCATCCCAAATCACAGCGTGTCCTGCCCAGCTTGTTTCATTGCACACTGAGCCACATCTCCCCTCAGGTCGGGGTCTTAGCTTTAGTTATTTTAGTTTTAACCGTTTTAGTTACGGTGCACAGTACAGTACACAGAGATGCTCAGAAGGTACGTATTGATCAAAGGCTCCTACAAGGGCAAAAGCGTTGCAGGAAGCTTACGAATCTGTGTTCAGGGCTTGAGCTGGCAAACACCTCCAAACTTGCTTTGTGTTCCAGCACCCCTCAGGGAATTGAAACTAACTCTACAGATATTTTGGGTGTCTTGTAGTATTTGTCACCCTTGAAGCTTGGCTCTAGATCTGCTTCTTCTGCAGCTGGGAAGGTCACTTGCTTCTCGCAGGTGTCTCTCACCCTAATGTGGGACAACAGTCTCTCTATTTACTGCTCACTTATGCTTTGACTCTCTCTTTTTATCCTGAACTCCAAAACCTTTTCCACATCGAGCATGCCTGGTCAAACCCTGGGAAGGTCAGTTTCCTTTTGCAAGAGGATTAGGTACCATCCAGAGCACAAAAGGTAAACAGACAAGTCCTGTCCCCACTGCCCTGTTGTACAACCTCTTCGGTGTGACATAACATACATGGTACCACTACAGTACCCATGATCAGATAAACAAAACAGCTCTGCTGCCTGTTCCAATACACTTCAGGTGTTTCAGCTATATCACTCTTCATCATCTTTGACAGAAAGGTGCTAAATTATTACATTCTCTCTCACAGGTGAGGGGGAGGAGACTGCAAGGCAGAGGATCTGCACTGCAGTCAGGAACCAAACCCACCTCAGACAGCACTCCTGAAACACAGAAGTCACCATTCATCTGTCCTAGGATACGCTGCTTCCAAACCGTATCAAGCTCCCAGGATGACAGACCTGTCACTGGCAGGCACTGGAGAAGTCCCAGACTGGATTCAGTGATGGATGGGAACTGGATTCCAACTCTGCAGTCAGGAACACACAGATCAGGATCAAAAGCAGATGAATAAACAGGGTCCTCTTCTGACATCTCCCATTGCAGAAGGAGCGTTGACCCTTTGATCCCTCAGCTTTTATACTGAACATGGGGCAGATGGGATGGAATACCCCAGTTGGTCAGGTTTGGGTCACCTGTCCTGTCTGTTCCTCCCAACAGGTGTGAGTGACTCTACGTTTTTCCATTTCTGACCCTCTAAGGGGCAAATAACAAAAATTGGCTGACCTTGGTTGTTATAGCAATAAGTATAAGCAGGGGCCTCTCTGCACATCATTCCATGGCATGTAGACAAACATTGGCCTTATTATTCTGAGAATGAGCAGTTTTCTCCAAAATATGCCGTTAATTTCAGAGAGGTAGAGGAGGCCTAGCTAAAATGTAAAATTCCAGAACACAAAATTGTTTTGGTTTTACTTCAAACAGGGACAGACTCCCTGTCCACAGACAAAACATCAAAATATCAACTTATAAAAAGATTTTATAAAGTCACAGAGTTTTGCTTTGGCTATATTTGCTTGAGTTTGTACACTGGAGTTTTCAGCTTCACTTACAGACCTTAAACCATTTGTTTCCACGAAGTACTCTGTGGCTTTTTCATGTTCAAACAGCATTTTGTCAGGAACAAACTTGGGCTCGTACACCATCTTCTACACATTTTCTCTTGTTCACAACATGCCATACGTCCAGCCACACTCCATCTGGTCAGCAGCAGAGCGTAGACCTACTCTATGGTAGATACCAAATACATTGTGAGATGCTGCTCAAGACCGTCAAGTCTGATGGGATGTTTTTGGTGCACCAAGAGTATGCCAGCTGATGCCAGCCAGGCCAGTGCTCCTATCACTCAGCATGTTTTCATAGACAAGGTCTGAATAAGGCACCCCCACCCTATGCTCAGTTCCTTCCCCTGGTAAACCTGTGGGCCCCTTCTGTGTGACCTTCTGCCAACATGCAGGCGCATAGATGACCTAAAATTTGGGCATTAAACCCAAGTCAAACCCTTGGGCAATATGCCCTCTAAAATCACACCCACAACATCCAGAACTGCAACGTAGTTTTCAAGAAATATGCTTTTCATCACCACTGGCTTGCTCCCTCTGTCCCCAGTGGCGGTAGGCTCGTAGCCCCCTATGAACATCCTCCTTCATTGCACTTGCAGTCCAAAAGAAAACAAATCTTCAGACATCCTTCCCCCCCGCCTCCCTGCTGCCCATCATACTCACTCCCTGGCTCTGAATTCCTTTTCCATTCCTTGATTTCCACTCTGCACACCCCACCCTTGTGCTGTGCTCCCTCTCCGCAGCCGTCCGCTGAACCCAAGGCCTTCCTCCTCGATGCTCCTACTGCTTTCTGCTGGAATCCCTCTTCACGCTGCTGCCTGATCGCATGAGGTGCACCCAGCGATGCAGAGGAAAACAGTATGGTACCCGTTG
Source organism: Scolopax mira (assembly GCA_004320125.1). Taxonomy (NCBI): domain Eukaryota; kingdom Metazoa; phylum Chordata; class Aves; order Charadriiformes; family Scolopacidae; genus Scolopax; species Scolopax mira. The sequence continues at coordinate 40,946 of BJBW01015904.1, forward strand.
AAACAGCATGGTATCATGCCTTTAGAGCTTTAAGCACATTTTTTTTCCATTTTTCGCAACACCACGTTTCAGGTTCAGAAACAGTATCTGCCTTTTTTCAGGGTGAAAAGTAAGCAGGCTATCAGAATCAAAATGGAGAAAAGTCTTAGTTATTGGAAACACAAAAAAGAAATCTCTATATAATGAACAAATTCCCCCACTGGAACAAGGTGGTCAGTATAGATTTTCATTTCAACACTTGACCTTGTTATTTACCACATTAAAAGCAATTTGGTTTCCTGATATGACAATGCTTGCGTTTCTATAAGGGGAATAATGTGCTCTGTGATACTCCTGACTCTGTGATACCCTGTGCTACTCCTTCTGCAGCCAGGGGAGAGGGAGGGCTTACATCAGCAAGATCCTGCATCTCTCCCTCTCTCTTCTGTGTGTTTTGATAAGATACCTTTAGCATGGTAACTGAATACCAGGCACATTCATCAGCCTAAGCAGACTGTTACTTCTCAGCCTGCCCAACCGAAAACCAGGGCCAGTTTCACCTGCATGCATATATATTCCACTCGGAGCAAAACAGGCACGTTTGGTTAGTGTAACAATCTTTTTTATTTCAGTTACTCTGTCACATATAACTTTATGTAGGCTACAAAAATTGTGAAATGCAGAAATGGTATTAAAACTGCAAACTTAAAAGTCTTGATTAAAAAAAAAAAAAGTGTCTTTTCCTGCTAACAATGACCATTTAAAACAAACCACATTTTGATGGATTCATTTAATAAACATACCGTTCACTTCTCAAAAATAAATAAAGAACAACATCAGAAAAACCATCAACAACATGAAGCATTTAGTTGTCTTTTTTTTTTTTTCCTTTAAAGACAGAAATGAAATTTCTAGGCACAGTTTTAGGCATTATAGAGGACACAGAGGCAATAGGTTAGTGTGCACTGCTCTGTACAAAAATACAGTCTGAATAAATTACATTGCTAGCCATAAGATTAGACTTCACTTACCAGCCGGTTCATTGCATGTTTAATAATATACAGTTACATGCTAATCCATATATATCATTTATATTTCAAACACATAGGTGTCTCTATATTTGTTTTTAAAATTTACAAAAGCTAAACGAAGTTGTGCAAGAAATCCAGAAGAGGTGCTAAGTACTTGTCAGCACCGGACGGTATGCTTTAAGCTTAAAAAATACAAATAACTAGCCCTGCTTGCAAGTTTGCTATATATATATTTAATCACATATATTTGGAAGAAAAAGAAAATTGATTTGTTGTGTGAGAATCATCCTGCCAGTGAGATAAAACCAAACAACTGAAATAATGGTGGCATGACACAAGCACAATGTACAATGTACAAATTGATTGATTACTCATATGTAGAGTCAAGACACAGATATGTATCCTTTTTGTGGCTAGAAAATCAGCATAATGTTGTATTTACTTTTAGTTCAGTGCTGAGAAACAGAATGCTTGCTGAAATTGTCAATTTTAAGAGGGAAAAAAAAATCAAAATGGCAGTAGCAACATAAGGTAAAGGTAGGTACATAAACCCAAATACCAGATGCCCAAACACAAAGGACCTGAGGAGTTTGAGAGGTGTGTCATGATAGATCACATTATCTTCAAGAGGAAAAGTAGGTGTTGAGACTGAAAATCAGATCTCTGACTCAACTATGAATGAAGAACCTTGTCTTTAGGCATTCACGTTTGTAGATTATTTTTTCCTGAACATCTTTCACATTAAGAGCCGCGTGACTTTCAGAGTGCATGTCTTTAATTTGCATATGCCTTAGGCCTGACATTTGTTTTTGCTCAAACTCCCTATAAAAAACAAAACAAACCAACCAAACAAAAAAACCCAAACTTAATAAATTAGTAGATACGATATGGGTTCAGAATTGCACCTTCTTGTCAACACAGGTGAAGTGCTGCACAACGTCAGCACCAAAACGCTGTTCTAGAAAAGTACAGAAATCTTCTCACAGTGGACTTGTCTACATTAACCTAATCCCATGCCAAACTACAATGTTTTCCATGCTGCTAAATAAAAGCAGAACTACACAGCTGTTCAGAAAGATATAGTTAACTATATACGGAATATCCACCTTAAGTCTGTCTCAGGAAAAAAGCAGAGTTACAAATGCTCTCTGGTGCCTGTGAAACCAGTAGACATAATTTTTCCTCCCATCCTTTTTGTTCTCCAGGCATTGCCATACAATCCCGTCCAAGTTAAGCTATCATTTTGCTCTGTCTAATCTAATTAATCACCACTGGTCCTAGAAAGACTGCTGATATAGAACATTCTGCCACGGCAGTAAAGATTTAACTTGAGAAGAGCCCCAGAGTTTTATAAAGCACCTCCATAACATCAACAATACTTTCACAACAACCTCCTAAAGGCAGCCCTGTGGCCTCGTGGTCACTGCAGAACCTCTGCACCCTGGGAATGGTGGCAAAGGCATTAACGCTGTCGATGAAGTCTTAACATCAGCAGTCTTTTCCGTGGCACCAGCAAAACCATTGGTATAGAGGTGGATGTGCAACCCCAGCGTACCTGCTTCTGCAGAGGTCCACATAGAATATATTTTAAAGTTCTCCATTAAAAAAAATAGTTATTTCTAGATATTAGAATTGTATAAAAATATGTTCGTAATTAATTGAAAATATCCAAATAAGCAAATCATAAACAAAAATAAGAGTGATGTGGATTAAATTAATGTGCAAGTTCTCCCCGTTTTATCTTGGGTTTCATTTCACGCGTACAGTCTCTGGATGTTTTAAGTGGGAAACATGCTAAGCAAGGACTAATTAGATGTACATACCCATCAGCTGGTTAATGATAAACTCAGCTTTTATAAACAAGAGATTACCTCCTGCAGTGCTAATGCTTTAAGACAGACATGATGGGGTCTCAGCTGTATTCTTGATGATCAGAGACACTTGCAACCTTAACCAGATTTTTATAAAATGGCAGTTTTTTTCATTACAACAGCCTTAGAAAACAATTTCTAGTAATTACTAGATTACACATGGAATAGCAAATAGTTACTTTGTTCCATTCTGTCTTAACTTGATGTGACCTTTTAGGCATTTCCCATAACACAGAGTCTGTACAAGGACATATACAGAAGACAAACCATTTTATGTTTATTTTGTAACAGCAACCGAAACTGGGGGGTACCAATCCAAGACTCTCAAGACTGTGTACAAAATTAGTATTTTATCCACTGCATCACAGCTCATATTACAATTTTAATCATCTCTCTCCCTCTGCATTTATATTTTTACTATATATATATTCATTTATACTATCAAATACCTTTCAAAAATATAACTGAACTTGTTCCATATGCATTCTTTTCATGACGTTAAATAGGTACTTAGGACAACTGTATTTCATTCATGCAATTTAGATGCCTCAGGGACAGTTGAAGTCTTTTTATATCCCCCCCCACCCCTTCTCTCCACCCTCCCAACAAAATAGTCAGAGCTGAGACAACTTCCAACTACGTAGTCAGAAGCACATGTCTCCAGGTTTGGACTTCCTTCAACAATCTGCTACAGCTGGCACAGTGATGTCGATTACCAATTCATGAAATCCTGTGTGGTTGGTGGCTTGTTTGTATTTTTTTCATTATTAATCTCCCAGAAGACTGTTGAACACAGATACTAGACAAGTCATTAACCAGTTACATTCACTGCCTTCAACACAGTCACTTGCAACTAATTCCTTAAGAGCTTTTTTGAGCAAGTAACAAGGGGCCAACACAGCCTATTGTACAAGATGCCATTGCCTGCTTATCAGACATCTGAATCCTCTATGATACAGGGAAACTTCTAAATGGAGCCTATACCAGCTGCTTCCCTGAAGGCAATAGCAGATGCTGGCGTTGCATTCTCATTCCGATTAGTTTTCTCACAATAATCGCTGTCACGTAGATCCTTTTGCTCGTTGTCAGGAAAAATGAAGCTTATGTATCAGCAGCTTGCAGCATCTGCCTATGTAAGATCAGCAATCCTAGTGTTTGCAGTTCTTTTAAATGTTTGGAAAAGCTGGTTATAGTGTTCACACCCAAAAGGCAAAGGCTATTTTGTCAACAGAGCAGGCTGTTTGGTGCTCCACAAGTGTTCTAAAAAAACTGTGAGTTAGAAAAGATGGGGTAATCCTTTTGTTGCTTTTCTTTCCATTAAATGATCCTAGTAATAGTCTTCATAGTTCTTAGGGTTCAGGCAATAAAGAATGGCACCCCCAAATGAAAATATAGTTGCGCCCCAAGCCAGGCCATAGCCCCAGTTGAACTCATGGTATATTTTCAAGCTGACCGTTTCAATGAACTTGATTGGATAAAGGACTAAGCTGCACACCTGAAGAACAACTGAAAAAGAAAAAAAAAGCAAACACAAATGTCAGAAGCAGCTTTAATTAATTTCCATAACACAAGGAAAACACCACATAACTGAAATTCACACTTAAAATGGTCTTCAGGCACGTATAGCTTGTAAGTACTGCTCTTCTTGAAAAAAAAAATCACCTTCATTTCATCAACTGATCACAGTAATTCTTCCATATTCCCATGTTGATGAACAAATGTTATTGCTATGATATAATAATGATCTTTCGGTTGTCCATAAAATAAACAATAAAAGCAATCTTTTCCGAATTCTTTTTGTCTCTCCTTTGTATTTTAGTTTGCAGTCTTTATTCCTTCCTTAACAACAAAACCAAGATCACTTGTTCTATAGCTATTATAAATAAGTCAAAATGAGAAGCAATAATAAATGAATATTAAGAAATATAGCTCAGAGTCAAATCATTTAATAGCCTAGAAATAATTCATTGTAGTAGGTGATACATATTTATGTTCAGTAGAGATTCACTGAATTACATATTTCATATGCATTACTGTGTACTGTAATCAGAATTAATGATATTGTTACACAGAATACCAAGGAATCTATAAAGTTTGATCAGTCACTAAACTTCCAGCTGGCGAAACATTGCCTTGTACTATGAATTTAGGGGGTGGGTCAGAAATGCTTCATGATGAAAAAAAAGCTAATAAAACAGATCAAATCCGAGGCAGAAAAAAGCTTAAAAATCATTACTTTCTACAACACTGTCTCTGAGAGAGCCAGATCTCCTGCAGCCTGATCCACATGGCTGCAGTGGAATTCAGCAAACCTGTTAATTATTGTGCTACACCAAAAAAAAAAACAACAAACCATACAGTAACCTGAAAAGGAAAATACACAGATGAAGAACCCAAATTTTCACAAGTAGATTTCAGTTGCCTTGGCATCTATTCTCTTTTAAATTCAGGCACACTATTAACAGAAAATTAGGACAACAATTTCCAAGGTAAGCAGGTGAAAATTACACTTGGTTTGAAGATGTGGACAAGCTGTATGATGTAGTGATTCTTTAGGCCTCCAGTTCTGCCACCCACAAATGAGAAAACATCACAAGAACGTACAAAACATCCTTATTTGCTCCTCAATTATATGATATGGCCTTATCACAGAGCTCCCTTTCAGCATTTCACACTGGAGATTTTTTTAAGACTTCAGCACATGGCTGTCTTTCTAAGCTACCCCCAACCCTGGATTACAGTCATGATGCCCATGTCCACAAAGTTCAGCACATGCTTAAGTATTTGCAGGCTTGAGACTACGCTGATGGAAGTTTAATGATATGCAATGTAATGCCTTAATAACCACGTTCTTTAACACTGACTAGGTCATTTTTTACACTTTGTTAGGTATTGTAAGAAGAACGAACGGTATTTAGAGAATTACTATAAAACCAGTGCCAACATAAAATGGCAGTGGATAACAGGAAGGAAGACTACTTTGGACTACAGAAGCCCTTCTGAAATTTCATGAAGGAGTTGCAAGAAAACAATGTTAATTATATTCTTCTACCGCTGGAACACTTTGCACATTCAAAAATCTGTCATTTGCCTTTTCAGTCCCACACACACTCTTTACTGTTGCCAAACTGGCACCTTTCATTAACTCTGGAGAGTAACACTCTCCTGGCCTCTGGATGGGGACTGGTATGGAGAAATGATTTCCAGTGTTCATTACCCATCCTTGGTGATAACACTGTACAAGACATTAATCAGAAATTTCTTTCCCACTTTCCCGTCCATGTAGCCTACAGACTAGTCTTTGCACTCTGACTCGAGACTGACAATCTGAATAATGTTTGCATAGTGGATTTTCTAATGTGGATACTAAAATCCACAGGATTTTTTTAATCCTAAAGTTATTGAAGTGTTACTTTGTGTTATTCCATTTTAATATAATTTTTGCATGCCAGCTCACAAAACACTGCGCAACACTGGAAAAATTTTGACAGGGTACACCAGGGGAACTGCCTGACTTATGGAAAGATTATGCATTCCAATTCTATATAATGAGAGCATCATTACACTCAAAAATACCTGAACATACACTCAGCTTTCAGACACATCTTTAAGACCATTCAGAGTCAAAAAGGATTTCCTGAACTGAATGAATATAAGAAAGTTCTTCAGTGGCTTCCCAAACTGGGGCTGCAGCATCTCTGCTGAGTCAACACAGGAATTGCTCTGTCGTGTGCGTGTCACACGCCAACCAACGAAGCTCTCCATCTTCCCCCAATCTAATATATGAACTATGCTGCATTTTAATCTACAGATTAGAATTGTCAAAATGAAACACAGTGTTTCTGTTGGAAGAGGAATATGTGGCTAAAGAAGCAACACCCATAATAGGTTTTTTTAAACATTTCTGTGGTGAGACTTCCTGCTTTCACTACTACTGATCCAGCTACACTACCGAAAAACTCAAAGAAAGTGCTGGCAGTGACTGGTCAGTGAAAACAATCCCACTGCACAACACTACTGCTGCTTTGCACTTTTTTTGCCTCCTGTTATTGTTGCTGCTCCCTGTAAAGTGGGAATGAACCTGTGTAGGCTAGAAAGAAGAGTTAGTGAAGTTTTGGAAAATGACCAGTAAGGTCCAAAAAAGATGTTAAAACCAGTGCTTGCTTGCAACTACTTATCTGCTTCCAATGAATTTAAAGGAACTCCACGCTATTTTGATCTGTTTATGGGTAGCATACTAGTTTTGCTCCATCTACATGAAATATATGCAATTATATGTACTTAGAATATTAAACATGTAGAAATCACAACAAACACTTTATAACTTCTACTGGACAGCAGAACTGTTATAATCAAACATTTGAACAAGGAAAAAAAAATTGTATTTTCCTAGTTTTAATGTGGCTTTATAATTGGCCTACATTTATTAAAATGTTGGTGCTGGATAGTAAGTTCTGTATTTCTGCTCTCTACACCATTCCTCCTGCTCATTCACATGAGCAAAGCACTCCATTAATAACCAATGGGTGTTGCAGTTTCAAATATTAATACACACGCAACTGCTAACTAGGAAGTTGTTTGTACTTAATACAACCTCTGCAATTAATTGGGAAGCAGAATGTAGAGAAAGGGGGTCTGTGCTGATTTTGAAAATATTGCTAGCTCAAGAACAGACCACCCTCCCACACAGGAAGGCCAGGAATTTCAGGAGGCCCAGTTGGTCAAACAGGGAGTTTCTCAATGAATGTGCAAGAAAGGGGCACACAAGAGCAGAAAACAAGGACAGACAATAAAAGGGAGTATAAAAGCACTAATTTGTATACTGAAGTATCAAAACAAGGAAATTCAAGCCCAGCTGGAGCCCAACATTAAGCTGGGAAGTGGCAAAATAGGTAATATAGAAGGATTTCCACAGCTGCATTAGATGCAAAATGAAGTTCAGAAAACATATTTATACAATGATGGACAGGAAAGCCAGTATAAGTGACAGATGATACACTGTGACACTTTCTGCAAAAACTCTAAGTGACCCAAGGGCGATGAAAGAGTTGGACAATGTGATCTTGGGCTGTCAAGTATAAGAAAAATAAATCAGAGTAATTAGGAAATATTCATGTGACTGGAAAAAGGTTAATGTTGTGTCTATTGTTAAAAAGTCTAGAAATGAGAAATCCACAAAATAGGTCAGCCTCAACTCAATCCATGGAAACATTATGGAGTACATCCTCTTAGGAGTCCAATTCCAAGCACATGCAGAACAAAGTGGCAATCGGCAGTGAACATGGATTCACCAATTAAGGACAAAGATCCAAAGAGCTTCCAAGATAATCAGAATCCTGGAGCAAATCATCCTTAAAAGCAGGATGCAGGAGCTAAGATTTCTTTAGACACATGAAAAGGAAGCTAAGGAGCAATTTCAAACCAACCTAGTTACCTGAAAATGTAGCTGCAATTATGATAGGAAAAAAAAAAAAGAAAAAAGCCTCCTCTTTGTAGTGCCAGGTAACTTCAGATAATGGCAATGGACACATCTCAGTTTCAGAAATTCAGGACAGACATCAGGAAAGAAAGAAATATCATAAGGAGGGTAGTATGGCACCAGAACAACGTACTTGGGGAGGCTATGGAATCTTCATGTCTGGAGTTCTGAAGACTGGTGCAGTCAAAGCTACAGCTGATTGACCTAGTATTTTTCTGCCTCAACAAGAAGCCTGGACTACATGACCTAAGGAGTATCTTTCCTATCAATATACCTTTGATGACTCTTTTTGCTGTCCTGTAGCAACTTGCACTACATCCTACTGAAGTCAGTCCTACTTTTTCACACCATTCTATAAATTTCTCAAAATCAAATTCTGTCCTCCAATGCATCTGCAATATTTTCTAGCTTTACTGTAAAATTTGGCAAGTAGACTTTTATTATACCTTCCACAGAAAGTAGAATAATATCATTATGGAAATAGGTAATAGCACAGAACTCAGCATGTAATCCAGCCAAACTGCGCTTTGATTCTCTGTCAGAACAGAAAGATAAATCTCTAAGTATTCTCCAAATATTATCTGCTGTTACTTTTTTTACTCTCTCACCTATAGTGCTTTCACTTAGCTACTGTTTGCCTAGTTTACATGTAAAAGCATCCCATGAAATGTGTTAAAAGCTTACTAACTTCAACAAGCTATTCTTCTAAGCATTGTTAAAGCATAGCCCCAAAAGGCAAACTTCTTTTATGTTACTTTTTTGGTTGCTTTTATGGACTTTCTACAATTACACTTCCTCTCTCTACTCCTAAATTAAGTCTTCATTCACAGTCAATTATCTGGTCACCATATCATGAGATAAGTGACAAGTTTGTGAGCTTGTGGATGCAACTTTCAGAGCCAGTTTGGTTCATGAACACTCAGACACCCTAGAGTGTACTTGAGTTAGTGGCCTCTACTAGTCCAAAAATGCTGGGAAACGCTGTTTGAGCCAAGGTAGCTCCATGCAAGGGTGTCCTGCAACTGCTCCACATTTTTCCATTACCTGAGGTATTCCTCTTCCTCTCCCTATTAGAGAGCTGCCAGTATGCATTTTAAACACATTCACTTATGTTGATCACTTCCTGGCTTATACTCAGTATCTAGGTTGAGTTAGTTTTTTGTACCTTTGCTTTTTCATGTCTTGCAGTCCTATTCAACCTTATTCCTCACCTACAGAGTTGCTAACTGAAACCTGAAGCTGAGAAAACAAAGAAAAATAAATTAAAAAAATATATCCAAAAACTAGAAGGAAATAAAAAACATGGAGTCCACTGTTATGACTAGAGTGTCTGGAAACAACCTTTCAATTTTTTTTTCTTTTTCCCCACACAGTGACGTTTTCTACCTGACACACAGGTTCAATGTTTCTGGACAATTCATCCTTAGTCTTTTTTCCAGAGGCAGCTGGTGGACTCCTAAACTAGAGTCATACAGAATATTTGTTCTTGACAGCAGATTCATGAGCTGGAGCAGGTTTTGTCCTCAAAGAACTTGTGAAATCCACAGGTGAAGGTTTGAATCCATGAACAGTTGCATAAGGCACAAACTACACTGTGCTGCAATCTTAACTTTCCCCTCTCCAGCAGAGGACATTTTCCATAAATCTTTCAAGATATGCCAGTCCATATTCACCTCTAAAAAATAGCTGACATCAGAGATAATATCTGTAGGAAATGACACTAACAATGTCAGCATCACATCCCAAAAGGACTCTCAGATTTGCCAGATAATGAAGAAGAATGGGACGTGCTGTCATGGCCTCATCATCTCTCTTCTTGTACGCTTCAGGACCCAGCTATTTAAATTACATGCGCATACACACACAGTGGCAAAAGAAAGAACACTGCTCAGGAGCTACAGCATTGAGGCATTTTCCCTTTTTTATGCAAGTAAGCTTTAAACCCCCCTTCTGCCCTAAATTTATAGTAAAGACTAGCATTACTTTTATGCAGAGCAAAATAGATTAAGCATTAAGCCAAACAGCTGGATTTAAGAATATTTTTTTGCTTTTTATTTTTTTTAGTAGAAATTTAGCTATATACCATATGAGCAATATGGCAAGATAAGCAGTGTATGGCTGAACAATTACTAAGTTAGCACACAATGTTACAAGAAATAAGTCAAAATCCAAATAAGAAACCACTACTGAAATTCAATAATCCCATTTCCAAAGTTAACTGCCCAGGAAGTTTTATAATATCACAATTAATACTTAATTTTAATGCAATGGCACCAGTTCGTTCAACCAAGCGAGCAATGCAATACACAGAACAAAAAGATACAATTTCTACCCAGGAAATCTGATCCTAGGTTGCATTCGTTTCAAAAAAGCAAATGAAATATAACCTATCAACATTTCTTGAGCAAATTAAAGTGCTGCTGCTCAATCAAGGTAGCGTTAACAGCAGGGGGCAGCAGGAGCCTTCCCCGGAGCTTTGTTTCATTCCCCAACACCCTGCAAGTTCTGCAGCCTTATCTTTTCATATCCATCCTTGTAAGTGACTTCTTTCAATACATCCTGAAGACTAGGTTCTGTCATCCTCTTCGTTACAGGCTATCTGAAGGGGCTTAAGCTGCTGGTTCCAATGCAGATATGAGTGACAGGATGAAGGCAATCCCTGCTTGGGGAGTTCTCAGGAGAAACAGAAACTTCCGTCCTGACTAAACCCCAAAACACCAGAATGTACAAAAGGAAACAATTTGATATTGTAATTATATCTCACATAAGGCCAGTCTTATGGACAATTCAGATTCGTAGGTCTCCCTTGAGATTTTGTGATAGTCTATATAAACTGTTCCATTTTCACGTTTTTAAAACCAAACAGGGACTGCACGGTGACAGCTTGGTAAATTAATAACTAAGTAAGCAAGCTGACACAATAAAATGAATTCCTTATGGCATAGAGGCATACATAAACACCTTGCAACACGATCTTATTTATTTTCACATGTAGGGTTTTGAGGGTTCACATTTGAGCATTATCCTGTTTTAAAATTGTAAAAGCAAGAACATTAAAGTAACAGAAATGGCTTTGTATGAAGAAAAAAAATGGGGACATCAAGCAGCACAAAGTCACAGACTAAAAATAGTACTTTGAGATATATCGTCAGTAGTTGCCCCTGCTCCATTTATGTCACAAAACAATAAAAATAATGCAAATAAATAATTGTTTATGAACCACTATGTGCAACTGCAAAAATGACTAATGCTGTGCAGAACCAGTATCCGGAAAAACCTCACTGGAGTTAACACAGAAGTAAACCAAATGCTTCTGAATTAGTATGCAGAACAAGGCACAACTTCCTTCACAAAAGTGAAGCTGCTCTCATGAAATTTTCATAATGGTGCCAGTAATCTGCTTACCTGCAGCAAAGAGCATGACTGCAACTGGTCTGTAGAACCGCCTCCGAGATCCCACGCAGATAGAGATCAACCCAACCAGGAAAGCTATGAGAATGATGGCAGCACCACCCAACAGCAAAGCAAGAGTAGCTATCTGCCAGTCTGGGAGGGGAGAGGGGGGAAGAGAAGGAAAAAAAATAATAATACAGTTTCAGTAAAACAAGCCCATAGGCAGAAATAGCAGAATATGAGGAACACAGAGCCTGCATCAAGGCTTGGGAAAATAAACAACTAGGCTCTGGATTCCTTTTCTCCTAATTAGTGAAACACCTTTATACAACAGATACAACTCAGGAGCAAAGTGCCACAACCTCCCACACTTTTTCAAGGTTTAGTTGGCCTCACTGGGATTTTGGCTTAAGCAAGACTGAATAATTTGGTCCCCTGGTTTTGTCCAATTTAGAATGAGCAATTGAGGCTGGGTCAGGATTAGCTACTGTGTGTTAGCTGACCCCCAGTCAGTTGTAACTTTCTCACAGATGAGAGTGAAAGTCAAACCTCTGCTTGAGCTGATTAGGGGGACACAGGAAGGGAAATGCATGGAGGCTTATCATATACACGTGTCACCTGGGAAGTACCCAAGGCCTCATAATATGAATAGCAAAACTAAGGTAAAGGAAGAAGATGCTCAAAGCAATAAAAAATAAATCCTTTTCAATACTTAAAAAAAGGTGAAAGTTAAACCCTTCTAAAGGCAGTACTGATCATTAGATGTAGACCAGGTCAAATCTGAAGTCCATTTTAAAATGTCTGTTAAAGGGACAGTTTTTCACTTCTTCCCCCAATAGCAACTTCTGGATTTCACCCAGTATATTTTCTAGTTATTTTCATACATAACAGATACAGTTACAAACAACATCTTTGCCATCTTCTACCACATCCATTTGCAAGCTGATGGCCATCACAAATCTATACAGCATCAAAGATCCAACTTAAAAGTGTCTGTAGGATTTCAGAAGGCACAGGTTTTGTGCTGTCTCTCCATGATAAACAGTATTTAAGACCTTGGCTCTCTGCAATAACGGGCATCAAGAAAAATATTCAGATCACTCTTTACTGAGTTGGTTCCTGTTTATAGTTCAAGGAAGATGATCTAAAGTCAGCTTGTGGAAAAAAGACCTACGGATCTAATGCATCTCACTACTTTGAAAAAACTAGCAATACATACGATATTCAGAATAAAAAGGCCAGATGTGTTACATAGTTCAAAGAAAATAAGATTATTTCCAAAATAAATTTAGAGATCCTAAGGCTACTAAAATAAGAACAACAACCCCCCACATTTTCTTTTCAAAAAGAGCAAAATTCAGTGTTTTAAAAAGCAGTACATACAGTTTCAAGAGGGATCTAATCTGCTAAAGATACTGACAGTGCAGCTGTGAGGTTTGGGAATGGAAGGCTAGCAGTCATTATCACCACAAAGACTTCATATACTATATGAAAAAGGACAAAGGAGATTAAAAGAAGAAAGGGAATAGAAAAGCTATAAAAGCATTAATAAATGAGAAAGCAATTTTAAAGGTGTGTTTGTGCAAGTACACACGTTTATTTTCATTCTTTTTAGAAATCCAGGCATGTTGTTTACTAATACTTTAATTACTAAGTACTCATCCTTCCAAGCTCTTTTAACCCCTTGTTTTCTTACTGGGCCAAACACCAAGGCTGGGAACAATCTCCTTCTCTGGCCTTCAGCATGCAATCTCTAATGTCAATTTGCTGTGTGTCCCACTGCTTTATTATAATTGGGATGGAAATACAATTTCAGTTATGGATGTGAATGTTATGAAGAATGATTTTTAATGTTGCCATGATCCTTCAGAAACATCAAGTGGTTAGTATACTGATGACTTAGAAAGTATTCTTCCAATATCAGAGTGTGTTACAGGTATAAAATACAGAAATAAATAAACAGAATGGACCACTTTGGAACAACTTGAAAGGAATCCTTGCAGTAGAAAATAACACAGATACAAAGACTAGACATATAAATCCATATTGCCCCAAAGTTAAAAGCTATACAAAATTGATGAAATAAATCAAAGTGCCAGATGAGAAAACTCAGAAACTCAGATTTTTGAAAGCCACTACAAATAACAAAATAGTAAATGTTATCTTCATGTTGATCAGATGCCAGAATCTACTGCAAATGCTACTCCAGTGCTGCACACCTTTCAACTAAATGGAAAAAAAGTTGAGTATCCTATTGTTTTCCAAAATCACATTGGCAAGACCACAAAACAAGTGAAAATAACTAGGGCAAAGATGATATAAGTGCGGGGCTAGAATACAGTTTAGCTTCCACAACAGATATATCTATGGATTTCTGAAAAGTTAAGGAATAAACAAACCATCTTACTATAGTAATAACATCGGAGGTAGAAGGACAAATCAGTGTTGGAATACACCTACACTCCCAACTAAAAAAGAACTGACAAAAAAAAATAATTTCTTGACTAAGAGAACCTACTCAGCAATGTTGACAATAGCAAAAAAAATTGAGGGTATTAATGTTCCTCACTGCTGGCTGAGGATAAGGTATTGAACATTGTGCTCTGGGCCACAATATCTGGAGTTGCACCTTTATTTTAACTCCATCCTCTTTTACAGGAGTATAAAATGCCACCAGCCTTTATCCTAAGCTGCAGCTGAGAAGGATTCTGGTTAAACAACATCATGAAAGTCAGACATCAGTGCACAAAGACTACTGGACTGAATTTTCCTATACTGACTACCGTGGAAACTACATGTTTAAATCTCCTTGTTATCTTAGAAAAATCTTACTTTCAATCCTGAAAGCCATTTGATCTGGTGACAAAATAAAGCTTATGTTGGATTAAGGAAATAAAACCTTCTGCATGGCCCTTATACGGACCACTAATTATTTTTTAAGAAAAAATCCAGGACCCTGGACTTCACACAAAAGAAAAGAAACATCCAAAGAGAATTGAATTACTAGCTCTAAGGGAAGAACACCCTGTAAATTAGATAGCTACGACAATATAACCACGTACAGCAAACAAGGTTTTCTACAATAAAAATCTGTAGTTTTTCTCGGACTACCCAAGAGTGATTTATAACACACAGCACCAAAATGGGAATAGCAGATTGCTCTGTTACATTGTGTTACTGGTACACGGAACATAAACATCATAAGGTTACTTTAGGGTATCCAAAATATACTTGCACCATTTCTGGGCATGCACAAATCTTGCAAGTAAGTTACCAGACTCAATACAGGAGCCTCGGCAGCTGAGTAAGGCTGCTTGTTCTCATAGAGATAAAAACGTGCATAAACATGAGCAAAATGGGACCTTATAGACAATCATTATTAGTTTACTGGATTCAAAACACAATCCGAGTACACTTTAAGAATGTACATCAGTATTTTTTACTGAACATCACCACTGTTTATTTACGCTACACATCTACCATCTAAGTAAAAAGTTAGGAACCTGTAAAATTGCAATCTTACAAAATCTTAATAAACTTTTAACTTTTGAAAAGTCCTGTCTTCTCACAGTCATGCCCAATTTAAGTTGCTCTGCTGGTTTATAACTGTAGCATCAACAGAAAGCTACAGATTCTCTATGTTCATGATATTAGCAATATGTTAAGAATTACAATGATAATGCCACCTAAACAATCTGAACAACTAGAATTAATACATTTTAACAATCGCTAAGTATCTCAAGACAGTCTCCTAAGAAAAGCCTCACTTAATATATACTATTTTTAGGTCTGAAAATCCAAATATGTTTTTGTACTGCACAAGAAGTATCAGAATGTCTATAGCCATGGGAAATATATACTGCAGTTCTGATGGGGATGATAATGTTTGCATATTTTTTATTATAATAATCTGCCTATTAGTTCAGGGATATAGAAGTTGGTATTTGAAAATACATATAAATAGGAAGTTAGCTACTTAACACATTTTTTCAAAACATATATGGTGTAGAATTTACTAAAATTACTATCTTCAGTGAAAAAATAAACAAACCCCCAAACCATGCTGTTAATGTTTCTTTTCAGTTAACGCTTCATACATAAGTCAGTGCCTTTTTGTAAGGATAGCTTGGTCTCCTTGCTCTTTGGAAATTCTGCCTGTTTCTTAACGATACAGAATCACAATGTTAATTGCACATTGAAATATGTGACTTTCCTCCCTTCCTCCCCCCAAAATGAAATGACCTAAGGTTTTGAGATGTGTATTCATTTTTAATTAAAAGCAGCTCTATCTGCTCTATTTCTTAGGCAAAATAATACTTCAGTACTAGGCTAAAATCAGGAAAAACCTTAGAAGAACAAGAAAACATCTCAAAGTTCTGAAATGTTTATTTTAATAAATAGGTCATTCGTTAACACAAGAAAGAGCAATGCAAAAACCTATCATTGTCATAGATTTCATGTTTTCAGCAAGCTCCCTTAAAATCAAACATTTTATCTACATGGTATTCTACAATAAAAAAAGTAGTAGACATAAAAACGTATCGTGGGGTCTTTGAAACATATGTGTATGTAGCTCTTTCAAATGATGTGAGTGAACTGAATTAATCTCTTAAGAAACAATCCAGTATTCCTTTCTTTCAAACAATGGTTCTCCATCAAGTCCTCTCACAGAGGCTGAAGTAAGAAAATACACGAAGCCTGTTCCATGATGAAGGTAATGACTGACCTTCCAGCACTAAACAAAACCTTGGTAAGAAACAAAACAGAAAATCACTCTTATGTTAGTTTTTTTGAGTCATTGCAAAGCTTCCACTTATCTGCCCTCAGCCATTAAATATTCTTAGAAATTGTAATATAGCATTCAAATTCAAGAATCATGAATTTGAAAGAACGTGTTGAGTAAAGCACAGAAAGTGGAGGCACCCCCACATAGAAAATGAAATATAACCCACTGAATGTCATATCAACTAAGATAAATAACACCATAATTGCTTCGTATTCAAAACTATTTCTAAGTTCATAAACACTCATCAACTTAACTATCAAGTAGCCAATGAAAGTTTAAAAAGTGTAGTAATTAAATAAGAACACAAAGGTCAAATCTAGTTCCTGAATTTGCATTTGTCACATGGTCAGTAAAATTTCCTCTTTCTTCAGCACAATCAGATGCACAGGCTTCTGTCTAAGGCCAACCTCCACTGAATTCAGTGGAAATACCAAGGTAAAGTTAAGTACTGCAATCACTATTAAGTTCTTACTTGATTATTCCATGGAGAAGTCACTCCTTTGGAACCTCACCAAAGCTAAAATGATGGGGTTTTTTTAAGGAGCTGCTCAGATGACTTCTACTCTGGATGAAGGGGATACTGGCTAAAGCTAGGAAGCCCAGTGTCCATAGGTTCTTTGGTCCATACTCATCTGCTCTTGTAGAGCCAGCACCACACATACAGTCTTTTGAGACCCCGTAGTGTACATTTCTGCACACTGCAGAGAGAAGCACTTTCTGGCAGGATTCATACCAAATGGTATGGTCTTGGTCTAGACGCAGATTTCCACAGTGGAGCCTTGTACAAAAGTCACAATAAATAAATATTTTCTGCTTATTGTCATCTTGTATAGTATGCTTATTACTGCTAGCTGCTGCACAGACATACTCGAGCTTTTACATTTTCTTTTTATTTTATTGATTGAGAATACAATTTTTCTCAAGTATGAAAATGACTTGTGCATGTGCATCCTCGAGGCAGACACCTAAAAAGCATTACCAGAGCTGTGGGAACCAGTGAGCTGTAGCTGAATGCATAATTTCCCTAAAACAGAACTCAAACACACTACACCAAGGCTTTCTTTTGAAAGTCATGAATTTGAAGGCATGAAATAACTATGTGAGGTCACAGATACGTTAAAAAGAAGCTGTTTGTGGAAGAGTCAAAACTATTTTCTGCTTCAACAGGAGATTTATGTACTGAGATGTTACCTAAGAAATTGCTGCTGCATGTGGGACAAAGCCCTCAATAACCCAAGTCCCGCACAACACGTGGGTTTAAGAGTGAGACTTTCTCACAGCTCTAATTCACCAGATTTTGACAACAACCAAACAGAAATTTGAGCATTTTATACTGGGTGCCAAAATCCCTAAGCGGCTCCTAAGGGCAATTCAGAGGCTCCACAGAAGGCACCAGTCACTCTCCATTTACTGTACAAGACGCTTGTAGGATGATTAAGTGTTCCTGATGCTGAGAAGAGAGTTATATAGAGACAGTCAAAGAACAGACAAGCAGAGGGATATGTCCAAAAAACAGCTATCTGGGGCAAACCTGGGTCTACCTATATCTTGCCAGGACACAGAATGCTCATAGCTAACTAGAATAGGAAAGTCAGACACCTCCTTATCTGCACTGCATCAGGGGCTAGAGGACTTCTCAGAAAATGGAAGGTCTTTGCTTCCCAGCTCCAGATTTGAACCTCTGGTCCCACTGCCCAGAAGAATTCAGTCTACCCTAGCAGTTAAGAAAGTGTCTTCCATCTGCTAGGCCCAAGCTGGAAAAAGATAATTAAATCTATGGGGTCTGCAAACAAATAGGTAGGAGGGAACCCAAATCTGAGTCTTGCCTTAAAGTGCCTCTTACTTAACTGGTCCCTTCCTAAAATCACCCTAAGTTTTATCTTCTCTCTCTACAGAAGATCACTCTGAATAACAAAAGCAATAAAAATATAGTAAGTAACTCTGCTGCTGCACAACAGAGACAGATTTTGGAAGACAACACGGTCTAATGCCTGGAGGGGTTACAGATGTATGAGCAACTTGAAGCATAGCAGGTGCTTGCTCATCTGCCCATGACACACATCTTTCCTGAAGATTAAAGCTTACATACCTTATTTATACAAAATATATACACTTTGGGCTTTTTTTGTACAACTGCTCTGTGAGACATGGCCTGCCTGTATTTCTAAAATCATGGTGTAAAATCTTTTAAATGAAGTGCACCTTCAAATATAGAGTTAAGTGCTGCCATTATATAAATCTTTATTTTATTATGCAAAGTCAACATGCATTGCACACCTCTTTTGCCAACAGAGGACTTCAAGACAAGCACAGCATTACAGAAAGTCATGTAATCTATAATTCATTCACAGAATAGTACAGCATGTACTCAGGCATTTCTTCCATTGGATACATGGCATTCTTCTGAGATTAGCTCACTACTATGGTGTTTTAATTATTGGATATTTGTTCATTCAAGAAAACAAAAAACAACACAAAACACACACCCACAACTCCAAGAACCTCACAAAAACCTGGAAATCTTAGAATTATGTCATTAGGAGAGAAGTGTGGGAGATGTGTTACACAAGCTTTTCAAGAAAAGCTCACCTTTTCTGACCTCTTCTATATATACTACTACATTTTAACAATCTGAAAAAGGAAGAACGCTTTGCACTGGAATAGGAATGCAATTATTTCCCACAGTTACTGATATTCTTCAAGCAAACTGGCAATCTTTTGCCATTTTCAAAACTCATTCCATTATTCCTTGAGAAAAACAATTAGCATTTAAAATAGTTCAAGGAGTACTTTTCATCAAAATGATGGCCCTTATATTATAAAAATGGAACAAGTAAAAATACATAAAGCAATACAGCTGGATAGACTTTACCACATCTCCTGCTTGTTACCTTGAATCTTATGTGGTCATTTTTGGCCACAAATCAGTAAGAGAGGCAAGGTTACTCCTTACGTGATTCTAAATATAAGCTCTTATCAAATATTTAAACCACTCACATTATTCCTAACACAAGGAACATCTTTAAACTTACTGGTGCAAGACTTCTTTATTAAATAAACAGGACTTAAAGCAACAGGATACATTGCAGTTTTAAAACCAGTAATGAGCGAGAGAATACCAATAACCCACTAAAGCTAGAAGTCGTCTTTTTTTTTTTTTCTCCATAGAATGGTTTAGGTTGGAAAGTTGAGTTCCAACCTCCCTGCCATGGGCAGGGGCACCTCCCACTAGACCAGGTCACTCAAAGCCCCATCCAGCCTGGCCTTGAACATTTTTAGGGAGGTGCAATCCACAACTTCCCTGGGCAATCTGTTCCAGTGCCTCACCACCCTCACAGACAAGAATTTCTTCCTACTATCTAATCTAAATCTTCCCTCTTTCAGTTTAAAACCATCACCCCTCATCCTATTGCTACACCCCCCAATAAAGAATCCCTCCCCACCTCTCCTGTAGCTTCCCTTCAGATACTGGAAGGCTGCTATAAGGTCTCTCCTGAGCCTTCTCTTCTCCAGGGTGAACAACCCCAGCTCTCTCAGCCTGTCCTCATAGGAAGGGGTGCTCCATCCCTCTGATAAAATGGAGGGTGGCCCTCCCCATTTTATTTTTTTTTTTTAAAGAGTATTATCCATGACAAAACGTATGGTCCTCTTGATCAGATAAGATAAACTTACACAAACCTCACGCATTACACACAAAGTTGATTGGAGGAGGGTGGCTGAAATGGTAGCCTCCATCATACTAAAAGGTCCAGACTACCTATCTTAGACCTGACGCTCCCATAGAGCACTGCCTTGGGAAGCCTGAAGCTAAAATACCAGTCCATTTGTAAAAGAGAAAACAGACCTTAAAAATAGTCTATCTGGGGCTACTGTGAGGGGTAGTTAACAAATTCAAGGCATTTTGAACGCATTGAAGGAACCAGGTATACATACATACAGACATAAACAGAGTATCAGTCATCAAAGAATCACAGAATCATTTTGGTTGGGAAAGACCTCTGGAGGACATCTAGCGTGGCTCCCCATGGAAAGCAAGGGCAATTTCCAACTCAGACTCAACTTCAAAGTCAGATCAGCTTGCTCAGAGTCTTAGATGGTGAGTCTGAAGTAGGATGGCTTTTGATTTTATATCCACCTTCAGCTGAAGTGTTGGGGATGATAATTAAAAAGAGTAATATGCAAAACAACAGACAACAATTTTCAAAACCAGAAGGAATGTTTTATTAATTGCTCCTTATATTGGATAAGCCACTTTCCTCAGACTTAGTAAAATTTCATTTGTTCTTCTTATGACATTTTATGGCAAACTATCAGCCTTGCCGAGCTTCTTACAAATCTGTGTCAACATCAACTCTGAGCAATGATCCAGATCTTCTAATGAGGAAGATGCTTTGGAGCTAAACAATTTCCCCTTGGAACAACTCCTTAGATTCAAAACAAGCGGATACCATCCAAGACTATTGAGCCATGATAATTCACGTATCTGCATCTAATGTATAATTAAGGTTAAACCGCTTCAAGTGCTACCAAATGAGCAGCCTCTGATTCTTTAAGAATAAATTAAAACAGAATTCTAAGCACAAAACTAGACTCAAGTTGTTTCACTGCACTATGCTATAAGTTAAGCTTATCTTTATGGTGTTCACCGCTAAATTTAAACATATGCAGAGACTCTGTTGCACTTATTTCCTTGAGATTGTTCTGTCTTTGAAACAGTCACGGACATTTCTTAGAGTATAATGATCTAATAGAAAACTGAGCATTGCATAAACAAATATACGGGTTGAGAAGTAACAATCATATGCCCCCACATACCAGAATGAATATAGTTAACCAGCACAAAACCATGCAAACGTATTTTTATATACGCTATTTTCACAATAAACTGAAATACTGCGAAGGAGCCATTCTTTTCTATGAATAGCATATACATGAATTGGAGCCAAAATACACAATATTTCCCTGCTGATCAGACTCTGTGGAACCCTTTATGACTTTCACATCATATTTGCATATCCTTGATTTAAAGAACTATAATGTCTGCAGCCTATTGCATACATTCAAATTTATTGTTATTAATTCTGCAGGAAGATGATAACTACTTGTACAGGTATAGACATACCATACAGTTGTACATAAGATGCATTTAATTTTAGGCAGATGCCGTGATAGAAATAAATATTCATATGTAACTCTCAACTCCTGATAAATCTGCAAATGAGCCTTCACAAATTAAACATAATCCACTTCAGATGAGGTCTAAAAAAAATTTTGTTTCAAGACACCAAAGGAGCACTCCAAACCCTCTAAGTTTTTTTTCTTAGTTTAGCATGAGTTTAAAATACAGCTGACTCAAAGACAACTTGTGCATTAGCCAAGTAAGCTTTGATCATAGAAAACAATTTTATGCCCAGACAGCTGGTGAAACTGTAAAGCAGCATTGATGGATCTCAATATTTTATCATGAAGCTTTCCATACTAACAACTTTTTTTAGTTTTTCAGCTTCCTAATTTGCTATTAATGGGAATTTCAGAATTTCATCAAGGGAAGAAGTAGACAAGAGGCGTGCAAGAATACTTTTCCTGCTCTTGCAATTAGAGGGAAAAAAATGAACAGGTGATTTACACAGGCCCTAAAGACTCAAAAAGAAGTAAATTAAGATGAGAGATAATCTTCAGATTCCTAAAAAAATATTTTGACTATTTTAGATACTTGAACTAGCAATATCATGAAGTACTTGCACATCTTTAAAAGCAGTGCAAGAGCAAGGAATTGTTTGCAAGCTAAAAAAAAAAACCAAAACCAACACCTCAAAACAGTGCAAGAACACATACTCCAAGCACCAGCAACACTGAAGGAAAATCAAGGATTATTTCCTTCTATAACAGCCAAATGTAGTAATGCTCTGTACATTTCCTTCTGCTTTCCGCTACTAAGTTGCCCTTTTGATAGCAGTCAGGGGTCCTACATCTAATTACAACAAAGGTTTTTAATTAAACCTCAAATATGCTTTAACAGCTTCTAACATGAGTTTGCCCTTGATGGTACCACTTGAGGTGCTCTCCTGCAAGGGATGATGAAGTAAATCTCTTAAAACCATGGGTGAAGATGCCTTTTTCCTGTGTGTACTACAGCTTTTCACAGCTAGCTAGCTACAAAGCTGCTCGCACCAGAACCAAGCTAAAAGAGCCTTCCCTGTGGGAGCTCTCTCCAAAATATACCACTTGCTATATTTTTGATGTAGGAGGAAAGTGCACTTCAAATATTAAGGCAAGCACACAAAATGGTCTCAAATACAAGCCCAATCCAACCTGGTGAACTCATAGAGAGCCTTCCCCTTGACTATAATGGGAACTGTAGCACAGAAAGCTAAGGGAGAACAATACAGTTTCTCATATTTCAGGTCTCCTCCAAGGACAGCATTGTGTGCCAAACATGAGGAAAATGAAGAGTTTATTCCAGTCACCTCAAATAAAACAATCATTCACTTCTTCCCCAGTAGCTTGTGAAACCTGGCTCCACTAGAGTGGAAAGTATCTAAGGAAAATGAATAAAGCTCATTCAAGAAACTTGAATAAAACTGGATAGGCAGGAATTTTTGCACAGGCTAGAAGAAAGCACCAGGAAAAGGCAAATTTTCAGCACACAGCTTCCAAACAAAACTACATTTCATTCCTATCTGTCCTCACCCATTCATCTTCCACCTCCCCATAAACAGACAGGTAACCAGCAAAGCAACGAGAGAGATTAGTGTCATTCCATAAGCTGTCCTGCTTTCCTAATGTCCCACTTTTTGTGTGTGTGTGTGTGTGTGTGTGTATGTGTGTGTGTGCGTGTATACACACATGCATGGGGGTTGGACACAGACTGAGGTGGGGGAGCCCAATAAAGTGTGCGCAGAGGTGGTGGTGGTGGGAATTCAGAGCAGGTTCTCATTCAAGCCATCTGAAAAGTCTTTCTGCAATCAAGGGGATACTATTTCAGGAGACAGGGAGAAGGGGCAAAGGATTCACGTTGCTAAGGAGACACGTAGAAGCTGACATTCCTACATAAATTTCCATTTATACTGGGGAAAGAAAAGAAAGCTCTCCAAAGTTTGTGTAGATACCCTGGTAACTGAAACCGACAATTCTTTAAAAGTCTTTTTGGCATTACGTGATTTAAAACAATACCCCAGACAACATTCAAACTCTCAAATATTACTCCACACAATGATAGAAAAAAAATAATAAGCACAGCAGCAAAGGAACCTGTGCAATTTCTATTTGGAGATCAGTTATTTCCCAGAACCTATACAAGGATTTCAGAGAAGTGAGGAAAAGGAAATCATACAGTCTGGCCCTTGCCTTCTTTCCCAAAAGAAACATCTCGTCCCTGTATGAATTACCCAACCGGAGAGCACAGCAATCCAAATGGATGATTTAGCCCATGCAGCTGTGTGTGTGTGGAGGGCAAGAAAGGGAATGAAAACAGGGCAGGGGGTGGGGTGGAAAAAGGCTGGCTCCATTTGTCACCGTTTCTATTGGGACTCCAGAAGTTGCTAACAGGCGTAAAGTAAATAAAACAACCCACGAAAACCTAAACAATTATGGTACCACAAAAGAATTCATTGAAAAATATTCAACAGGCAGCTTGTTTATATCATTCACAACCCGGTTTACTGTGTGCTACAAGCAATAGTGAAAGGACGTTAAAAACGTGATAATAAAAAGAAATAAGAACAGTCTATGACCACAGACTTAGAAAGCTGAAGAACCAATGAGCATCAAGAAGCTGAAACAGTGTGGCAAGAAGGCAAAGGAGTATCAAAGGCGGTGGGAAGATCAGTACTTGCTAGAGAAAGACACACACAAGCAGGCGCAGGGGGATGGAGAGAGAGCCAGAGTCCAGCATCCTCACTCGGGACAAAATAGCAACCGGTTTGTGGTTAGGAACCCCCAACTTCCCACGACTAGTGACTTCGGGGGACTGGGAGATGGGGGTGGGGGGGAAATTGTAAGATCTTTAATCGCAATAGCTTCTCGCTGTACGAGAACAACTGCCACTCGCAAAAAAATCATCAAAACTAGTCCGAACTCGGAATGTTTTGTGAAAACACAGTCAAAGGCGGATGCGAAATCAGCCACCCCTTTCCCTCACAAAAGCCAACCTCACGTCTCTGCTGCACCCCAGAAAGCCTCGCAGGCAGAGGGGCGAGCCCGGCAGGGACTCCCGGTTGCCCCCCTCACACGCCACGTACAGAGACCGCCGCCGCCTTTGCTCCAACCCGCAAGCCAGGGAGAAGCGGGGCCGGGGCCGCGCAGCCCGGGGAGGGCGAGCGGCGGTAGCGGGGAGGCAGGGAGGAGAACGGACCAAGCGGCTCGGAGGCGGGAGGGGCGCGGAGGACAAAGGTGCCGGGGAGTCTTCCCGGCGGCTGGCGGAGGTGCGGGGCAGCGGCGGGAGAGGCGAGGAGCCTGGAGAGGGGGCGGTGGGTACCGAGACAGGGCCCCGGGCACTGCTCCGGCCGGGGGCGCTGGGGGAAGAGGCTGGCCCCGAGAAGGGGCTGGGATACGGTTTCGGAGGGAACGGGGACGAAGGAGCGGCGGCTCGGGGGATGCCGGCGGGGCAGCCAGGGCACGGCGTGGGGGTGTGAGTCTCAGCGCTCGGGGTGAAGCTGGGAGAGGGGGGGAGTGAGGAAGGCAGCGAGGGCCGAAGGAGGGACGAGGCAGGGTCCAGGCAGAGGGCGGCTGCGGGGTCAGGGTGCCGGCGGCAGGGGAAGGAGGGGAACCGGAGGGAGCGGAGCCGGGGCGGGCCCCCGGGGGCAGCCGTATCTCACCGCTGTGCAGCGTCGACTCGCAGAGCCAGCTGTCCAAGTTGCCGGGCTTGCGGCAGGACTCCCAGAGGGACAGGTAGTACTGGTGGTCCGCCGTCACCCAGGCGGGGCTGAGCACGGCTCCCAGGTCCAGACACAGCGCCAGGAAGATGCACACCAGCCCCACCAGCTTCAGCGGGGTCAGCACCGAGACGCGCACCTCCTCCATGCCGCTGCCGGCCGAAGCCATGGGGCCCGAGGGGAAGAAGAAGGAGGAGGAGGAAGAGGAGGAGAAGGAGGAGGACGCGCTGCCGCCGGCCCCGAGGGGAACGGGAGCGAGAGCCCAGCTCCGCGCAGAAGGGGCGGGAGGAGGCAGAAGCAGCGCTGACTAACGGCGGGGAGAGGCGTTGGCAGGCGGCGGGCACCGCCGCTCCCTCCGTCGCCGCGCTCCCGCCCCGGTGTATCAGGTGCAGCAGCTCCCCCTCGGCCCCCTCCCGGCGCCGCCCGGCCCGGCCCGGCCCGACGCGCTCCTCCCCCTGCCCGCCCCTGCCGGGGGAGGCGGCGGCCGCGGCGGGGCCCGGCCTGCCCCTTGCGCTCCGCCGGGGAAGGGGGCGGGAGTCGCCGGGGCCCGTGTGCGCCGGGGGTGGGGGAGCGGCCCCTGCCGGCTCCCCTCCGCCCCGCTCCGCCCCGCCGGGGAGAAGTTTGGGGAACTTTCCCCCCGTTTCCCAGCCCGAACCGGCGCCCCCGGAGGGGAAGGAGGGAGGCAGCGGTTCGCCCGGCGGCCCCACGCTTGTGCGTGTGGTCGGGCGTCAGGCGTGGGAGCAAAGAGGGGGGCGGGAGGGCCGTGCCGTGCCGTGCCGTGGCGGGGAGGGCGGCGGGGGCCGGGCAGCCCAGGCGCCCCCCCTGCCAGCCCCGGCGTTACGGCGTGGCGAGGAAGCGGGAGAAAGAAAGGCAAGGCCGCCTCGGATGCAGGATTAGCGGCGTCTGACCTTGATCCCTTTTCCGAAGTGACCTTTGAATCGCAAGTTATTAATGGGAGGTTTAAAAAAAAAAAAATAATTCAGCGTTTCGTTGTCCGTGCGTGGACGTACTTGCAATCCCTGCTTCCCTCTCCCATCAGCAGCGTTTCTGATCCCAAATTAAATCTTGAGGCAGGATGAGTGCATTGCCCGGTTTTCATTTCATCTCTGTTTATTTTGCTTAATTAGCATCACGGTGCGGAGAATGTCAAGGGCAAATGTTTTGGTTAGTTATTAGCAGTGGTGCTAGTATAATTCACTGTCTAAAGCAGCTCTCCATCATGAGATAGAAACACACACAGATGTGAAGACAGAGTATAATGTCCATTAAGGATTATTAAAAAGGAAGAGGAGGAAGATGCAACCTGCAGATTGGGAAGCGAATGCTGCTACTTACATTTGAGGCAGAACTATAAAATGGTAAGGGAAAAATCGACCCAGGAAAGCCAGTGAAGAAACAGAAAAAAAAATCTGTCCCATAAGTGCTAAGTATAATCTCCCTATTAATATTATTTAGCTTTTTTTTTTTTTTTTTTCCTTCCAAAGCTTCAGTTTCTTTCTAAGATCATGATCTTTCTTTCTTCTAACTATGGGAATGTTCTCATTAATTTCAAAAGATATAAGACTAAATTCTAATGGTTTGCAGAAGTTCCAAGTTTAATTTTTCTCTCTTCGTGATCCTTTAAGGCACAAACAGAAATAATATTATTTACACTGCAGGCTCCTCAGAGCACAAACAGCTTTGCTCTTACAGCTGTTTATAGGAATTAGATATGAGCTCTAGTCCTGGTAAAAAAACCTACTTACATGTATTGCAACAATTTATCCTTTTCTTAAATATTTAGAAGCCACCTCTGTTAAAAACACAACCACCAAAGCCCAGTACCCTGATACAGTAGTAGTAGCAGTTGTATCAGAGTGCATACACAAACTGTGTGATGTTAGGAGAAGTTAGGTGTATTTCTGAGGGCACTAAGCCATAGCTGTCTGAATCAACCAACACCGGTCTATCATTAATCCTGAAAAAGAAATGCATTTCCTTGACCTGTTACTGCTAGAACTTGGACAGAATTTAGATTTTTGGGGGTGGTGGTTTGTTTGGTTTTGTTTTTTTTTTTTTTTTTTTTTTTATGTCCGGTATTAAGTAGGTATGTACCAGACATTAATTATGTTAGTTAATTAATTTATTTGAGTCATGTCTGTATTGCCTCCCAATTGTAAAATGTGAATCATTGTAAGATCATAGCAAATATAATAAAAAAATGACAAAGGATTTAAAAATCAATAAAAAGTATAGCTGTGCCAAGATCAACACACTATCTCAAAACTGTATGAAACGCAGAACCATTATTTTGTTATAGTATTTCATAAAAAGGAAGAGAAAATGTCACCATTTTACTGGTACATATGAAAATGTGGGATATATAATATCACTGGCACCTATAGTTAATGTTGCCAGCACTTTCTGTACAAGGCTCAATTTGGTTTTGCTTTATTAAACCTTTGCTGTTTGGGCTAGAGTTGCCTCTGCAAGATACCTGACTCAGGTTGATATTATTTTTTTTAAGTTCCAGCTAAAGTTCAGTCATATGTAGTCTGAAAAATACATATTTTCACTGTCTACAAAAAAAAATAAAAATCCAAACACAAAACCCAAACACAAAAAAAAAACCAAACCAAAACAAAAAACCCCAAAACAAACGACTTCAACAGTTTTCTCTCTGAGAAGCAGGAAGGTGGCATATAACTCCCCTAAAACACAAATCCAACTGCAACCTGCACATCTCACTGCAGTTTGCTATGCTCAAGAGACATGAGTTTGCGTCTTAAATTCTCCAAGGGTTTAATCTGTAGTGAGTACACTGCATCCATTTACAGCTTCTGTGTCTGAAAGAATGGTGTATGGGCAAAAGGGCATGCTCCAGTCTCTGCTTTTTGGCCACCCACTGTTCCTAAGGTACCTTTGAGAGCCCACTGTGGGAACGGAGATATCCCCCCACCTCAGAGATGTGCTGCTCAAAGAGGATGGGAGAAACAGCCCAAGTGGTAGGACAGCTTGGTCCTAAAGCACCATCAGACATCCTGAACAATGGTTCGGGGATTAAGAAGGAGTCCTGGACTTCACAGAGGAGCAAGGAGGGCTAGAAAGGAGGCAGAAACAGCATAAACACACAAGCAATGTTATAGAGACAAAATGGGAAAAGGCAGTGAGGAGAAACTGAAATAGCAGAGTTCATAACAAAGTAGCAAGCACCATTGCCTCCAAAATTTGACTTTGACTTAAGGAGTACTGTGACCATCTTTTTTCCTTTAGTGAATGGATATGAAATCAACTGGAAAAGTCCCTGCCCTGCCTCCCTGGGAGGGCCTATCCACAGAAGGAACAGCTACTGAAGCTATTAGTTTAAGTGATAAGGATCTCCCCAGTGTCACTAGGAAGACATGACATTTGCTGATGACATAAGTTGCAGGTCAATGTAATTTCACACAACGTGCATTTCCACTGTACAAATTGTCTTTTTTAAATGTCTGAGTGAATTGCCTGGATTCAGGTTTGGAGCTCATGTTGGAAAATTAAATCAATTGCAAGGACATTTTAAACGTGTAATATTACAAGCTTGTAATATCATTTGTATTCTTAGGTATTAGGTGTAAAGCACCCAAATTTATCTTGCCATCAGTGGACAGTTTTGATGAATCTCAATCTGTCTGTACATGAAATCCCTCTTAGACAACAGAGAAAAACATCTCCAAATCTGACAGAGGTGTTCATTACTGCCTATGAGAACCTATATGCTAAAGTCACAAAGACCATAGAACTATCCCAACAAAATAAATACCGTTGTACCCAATAAAAAGTCGGTATGGAGGCAAAAAGCAATAAATAAATAGTAAAGCTTCTAAGAAGAACTGATTGTCTGCTTCATTTCCTTGGAGAGGCAAGGATCCTCTGAAAACATAGCTCATGCTCATGTATTAAGTTATTATGCCACCATTAACATTATTCAGTACACATGTAGAAACAACTGAATTAAATTCATCTAAATCTTGTCATTTCCAGACTTCTAAGTTCTTCACTTTACAACAATATCTTTTAAAATACAATATATTGTTCTACATGTAATTTAAAATAGAATAATTCTAGTTTAAAGCATTTCCAATGAGTAGTATTTTCCTAAAATACTCAAAGATGTTATAAAAGTGAATATCGTAGTAGTTAATTTCTAAAGTGACATCCTATTTCTCAACAAAAGTACTTTTTCTTAGAATATCACTAAAATGTCAGCATCTCTGTTGGTTTTTTCTCCAGTTAGCATTTTGATTATTTTAACTTTTTTCCCCTCTTTTCTTTCTGATTTCTCTATTATTCTTTCGGCACTCTGGCTCTCTCTTCTACGTTGTAACACTACATCCTAAGGCCATAGACTCAAACAATAATTTAGCCTGGAAGGGGACCTTTAGAAGTTGTCTAGCCCAACCCACTACTTAAAATTCTAATCAGATCAGGTTGCTCAGGGCTTGAACATCTCCAAGGATGGAGATCTTACAGGCTCTATAATGCCCTGCTGCTTGGATACCCTCCTGGTAAAAAAGCTTTTGCTAATGTCGAATCAGAATTAAGCGTGTTCCAACTTTTCCTTGCTGCCTCATGTCCCATCAACATGTACCTCTGCAAAGAGTCTGTCACCATCATTTTTGTGTCGTCTGGTCAGGAAGTAATAAGGTCTCCTTGAGCCTTTACTTCTCTGGACTGAATAAACCCATCTCTCTCAACATCTTCTCATACATCGAGTGCTCAGACCATCCTCCCTGCTCTGTTCAGAACTCATTTCAGTATGCCAATATCCCCCCTGTGCTGGGAGACAAAATTCTGGACAGAGCACTCCAGAAATGGTCTCACAACTGCTGAATAGAGGTGGTGGATCACCCTCCTGGACATGCTGGCTACGTTCTTGCTAAGACATCTGTCTTGGATGCTGTTGGCCACCTTTGTTACTGCCCATTTAGACCACCAGGTCTTTTTGTGCAGAACTGCTTCCTAGACGGTCACCTCCCAGTTTGTACTGGTACATGGGAAAATCCCTCCCAGGGTCTAAGATTTGCATTTGCATTCTTGAACTTTGTGAAGTTCCTGCCAGACCTTTGTTCCAGCCTCACCAGGTCCTTCAGAATCACAGTCCTGCCATCCAGTGCATTAGCTACTCCACATCCAGCTCCATGTTGTCTGCAAATTTGCAGAGTACTCCTCATGCTGTCATAAATCACAGCGGCAACAACTGTATACTTAGTCAAGGGTCCTTCCAAGTCAAAGAGCTGAAGAGATTGACCTGAATATGATAGACAGTGCATAAGAAAAACTGAGGGAGACAAGCCTTTTCCCCCTTCAGTCATGAACAAGACTCTTACATGAGGGCAGTAGCAAGCTGGGCAGTTGAAGCCCAGTCCCATATATGCACCAGGCTACCTTCTATCTCTATTGTCAATTCTTTGCAGAGCCAATAGGAAGAACTGCGTGGCAGAGGTCCCCTGAGAAAGTTCCAGCCCTGCAACCTTTAAGTGAGTATCCACACAAACAAGATGTTGATTTCTCTGGGACTTCTTCCATTATGCATAGTATTTTAGGACTAGACCTTGCGATAATAGCAGTAGTACTGAGGCAGCAGTTCAGTTATCTTTCCCTGAAGTGGATTAGGGTCTGAATTATGCATGGGTTGAGGTCGCTGCTGCTAGCATGCTCAGTTTTAAATTAGGTTCTAAAACCAAATAGCACCCAAACTGGGAAGTACATGACCACCTAAGAGCTACTGCATTTTCGTTAAACACGGTGAATCTGTCACTATGCAGCAGAGGAAAACCTTTAGTTTCTCAGTAGTGTTTTAGAACTGGCTGTGTCACAAAATGCACAGTCACTGAGAAAAAAAAATGAGGCAAATACTGAAAAAGCCTGGGAAAAGTTTATCCTTAGTAGGAATAGAAAATAGTGTGTCTTCCATACAAGAAAAAATGTCATTTGAAGACTGTAATGAAGCTGACTATGACATATTAAAGAAAATAAAAAAGGTAAATATAAACTACTCTTTGCAACAGGTGGTAGATATACCAAAAGAAAATATATGGTTGAGCTACTGACACACAGAAAATTCAATGTGACTGATTTATCCAAAACTTAGATGATGAGCATCGTTACTGCAAATTTTAATATCCTTTTTTTTTTCTGCAGAGGATGGGATTGTAAAAATGTTATCTCCTGATATATCATCACTTCATATGGTCAAATGAGCTACTGCGAAACCTCCCAGACATCATATCTGAGAAAGCGTATTTGTTCTGCTAGTTGATGCCTGTTGGAATTTCCTTCACAATGTTTTGAATCTTTCCCCAAATCGTTGTCATTTGTACATCTGACTGAGTACATTTCCTCACTCATATATTTTAACACTTCTCATATGCCCTCAAGCATCAACAGAAATGCATTTTTCATTGGTTGGATTGATGTTGCTGGTTTTTTCATTGCATTTGTAACGTGACATTCGTTTCTGGTTTGTTTTGTGTGGGTTTGTTTTTTTTTTTTGCTTGCTACTCCATTTAAATGGCAAAGTGAGAGAGCAGGCTCGTTTGTTTTATTCTGCTATGTTAAGAGAATGCCTCTAACTGCAATGTTAGAGATAATCTAATTAAAATTAATGACAAAAAATCAGCATTTGAAAAAAAAGGGATATATGGGAATTTACAAAACACAGCAAGATGTCAGGATTGGCACTATATCTATGCACCTTGATTACTTTGTTTAATGTGAAGGTCTCCTAGATGATAGCCATTCTTACCCAGCATCCACATTGTGGATCTAGCTCCCCTGCTAGTAGAAAGGAGAGTCAAGGCTGCAAGTTCTGATGCTATTCCAATGTGTGAGACTGATCCCGGGTCTGTGCTCCCTCAGGCTTTTACCTTCCTGTGGTCCATTTGGCACAAGAAATACCAGGCACAAGACGTCCCCCAGCAGCAGTCCTGCAGTTGCCTCTTCCTAAACTCCAGCCCTTTCACCTCTTTACATTTCCTCTCTTTCTATGTTGCCCTTAAGTAGAAATGCAGATGAGGAAGGGCAGCTAGTGCTTGTTGAGAATAATCCTGGAGGCTAATTCTAAATATCCTCCCTTCCCCTCCACACACTCCCCCCCACCCCTCCACACCCCCATGCCCCGCCCCCTCCTCCGCTCCCTCCATTAGTAGTCTATTAAGGCTATTGCTTTATTATTACATGGGAGAATAACAGCTGTACTCTGCCTTGCCTTCAAGCAAACTGTTCAGATCTTTCTCCTTTATGAGGGAAAGGGCTGTATTTTTGTATACTCTGAGAATTTATAACATGTTTCAGACCCATGCTATTTCTTTTAATCTCCTCTTCTATCAGATTAACTTCATAGATTAACTTCACGCATGTTTAACATTTAAGAAAAAGAAAATTGAGACCCAGCGGTTCCCTTTCCTCCTTTTCCCTCCTCCACATTGCACACTCACCACTTGCTTTTAGCCAAGAAGTGGTACTCTGCAGCTTTAGTTGCTATGTTGTTCATATTAAGACTGCCAGTAAAAGATTTTCATTTGGCTTGTCTCAGTCATATAGAAAGTAGTAAAAATAAAAGTAAAGGGAAGCTTGCAGTTAGAAATACAGCCAAGAACGGCTTGCAGCGAGCAGTCTTAAAAACTTAAAATAAATTCTTAAGAGAATTGAATACAAAGCTTCAGCAAATAGGGTGAAATTTCAGAAGATTGAGAATATAATGGATGGTAATTAGGACATTTCTCTAGACTTATTTGTTGATCAAATCTTTCACTTTCATAAAGAAATAATGCACACAAAATCAAGTTTCAAAATTCCTTTAAAACCAGAAAAATTAATTTAAATTTGAAGCCAAAAATCAGTTTGAGCAAAAAAAAAAAAAAAAAGAGAAGTCTCATGGAAGATGACTGTTACACTTTATTTTAACTTGTATATCTTTCTGCTAGCTGGTTAGGTAAATTGCTCAAATCTTTAGTCCACGTAATCTGAACAATGAAAACGCACTGGTCACGTCACTGAAAAAACCCCCAGTGAATCACTTTTCCTAACTTTGTTTGCCACAGTCCTGTGTCTCATCCTTCACTGGATATCTCCACATTAAGAAATATGGAGAATGAAGGAGCCTGTCATGGTCTATTGAGAGATGTCAAGCCACCTTTGATGTCTTCAGGATCCTTGTTCACTTGAAGTAAAACTTTAGTTGTGAAACAAGGGACCAAAGAGCTGGTGAAGAATGTGAAATTACTAGAAACAGTAATAAAATACCACTTATAAAAATTAAATTTCTCATTCAAAAGACAAAATAGGGTCACATTATTGTCCACTGAATTAAATCTACCTTCACTGGAGCACAAAGCATGTACCAGTCAATTACTGATTCAGAAAAAAGCCATATGTCAAATACAGTATATGATAGATTGAAGAAAAATCACTTTGACTAGCATGAAAATTAAACCCAGTCCCAGATTCTTTGCATACCCCAAACTCCTATTGATTTGAGTAGACGAATGTATTAGGAATGCCGACTAGGTGAAGAACAAGCACTGGTAATAAATATCCCATACTTTTTTTGCAGCATCATCTCATTCCCCTTTCTCCCCTTCACAGCCCCTTGGAACAGTTGTGTTTTGGTATTGCTTTTTAAAAATCAATAAATAAAAAAAATTGAAGTTCCTTTGCAATTTCAGGAGTGCAGGGGTGAGCTAAGATTTTTTCCCTTTTCTTTTATCACTTACAGAAACATTATATAATCCCCACAGCTTTATGTCCTTCTGGGACCACAGTGGGATGACAGCCAACTGCTGGCACCAGCGCTGCTGGTTTTTACCCTGCTGCTGGCGCCTTGGCTGTAGGCAGTGTATGCAGAGGCACACTGAGAACAGATGTCAGTGGTATGCTGCTCATTTTGAGATGAATGGTTATAGACCTTTCGGGCTGTGCATCCGTCCATGGCTAGAAAGTGTCCTTTAGTTTTGAATAGGATTCAAGTGTTTGAAGAGCCCCATCAGCGTGAAGAATGAGGGAACTGATTCACAAATGAATGCAGCCTGAAAGTACAAGGAGCATTAGGAAGTGGGGGAGCCATGCACTGGGTGCTTGCTTTTGCATGAAGACAGCTGCAGGTTGGCAGGGCAGGTCTGGGGTCTGAGAAAAACAGATTCCTTGGCTGTGTGGCATCTTATCTCTGGCTCTTTAAAAATGGCATCTGGGATCCAAAAACTGATTAGAAACAGTGACACTATACTGAAAACAAAATAAATCCCAGCACTGTAAAGAAGGGTGCGGGACAGGAGTTGGTTGGAAAAGTTTGTTCGTTTTTAGCCTACGTCAACTCATATCCTGCTACCCTGCGTTCACCTCCAAAATAGTGTGCCTGACAGGAGAGTTCTCCATGTTCACTTCACATTGTTTTAGCAGGGAGCAGTGACATAAAGGTATCCTGCTAGAAAAGAAAATAATGTCTGACTTCTTTTGAAAACCAATTCCCACTCTGGAAGGAATATTCTCATACTTTAAGTTAGACATGTCTTCAGTCTCCTGGCAGACAGAGGCAGATGTTTCCCCCTTCTCTCCATCTGACAGAGAACAGGGCTGGAAAAAAACTCACAGGCTGCCAGAAGAAAGTTAGCAGGGCGCAAAAACTTTTAAACACTGCAGAATTTGGCGTGGTTATTACCAATGAAAATAGAAATTAATTTCAAAGTATTTACCCATAATTCTCCACTCCTTGCTATTTTAAGTGAGCTACTCCTTTTTGTTGTCTACAACCATCCAAAGTTTTAAATTTATGGGGTTTGGGTTTGTTGGGTTTTTTATTTTTTTCAAGTTTCAACTTTATGGAAATTGTGTGACATCCTTGAGAGTTGGGATCAGATCCAAACTGTCTGTGCCATAATTATTTTCAAACCTTGCTGAATTTGTGTGACAACTTTAGCTTAACGCCAGTATTTCTGTTTAGCATATAAGCATCAGATGGTGCTGTGTATGAACAAGTGTACGTGGACATGATAAACCAGCATCTCCATATTGACTTGGAGTGACTCCATGTCCCTGGCTTCAAAACTATGTAAATTAACGTTTGTCATACTGAATTTGTCTCCTCTTCCCACTCTAAGAAAGAAGCAAGAAGAATGTGAATTTTAAAATGTAGTAGCAAAATCTTTTTTTTTTTTTTTTCAAATTGATTTCTTAATTAAAATTAATGAATTCTGTGACAAGAATAGTACTTCCCAGTGGGGGGATGAAACAAAGGGTTGTTGTGAGAATTAGAAATAGCCATGCAATTTGAAGACAATAATTTCTGTCAAATATTCAGCGGCCTTCCTATTTCAAAGCACTTTAAAATGATGGCTCTGACTTCCACTCTATGCATTGGTTTATTTCTTGTATTAATGAGCCATATGCCTTTGTTCTTGCTTTTGGTGGCTGTTACACATTTGCATTTGGGAACTTTAAAAGATAATGCAATGTGGAGCCAGAGTTTAATAAGGTTTTCTGAAAGCTCCTGGATCAGGCTGACCTTTCATACTTAGGAGGCTGGAAACTGCCTTTTCCTTGCTTCAGAACTATTTGGTTTTGCTTCAGAAAGAGACTACAGAGAAATTAAAAATAAAACTACAACAGCCTTCCAAATCCCTTTGGACTTCTAGCTATGAGGAAGACTGATTAAATGTTGGGGAAATAATAGGGAGAAATGCGTTGGAAAGTTAAGATGGTCTGTGTGGAAGCTGAAGAAGAGTGGGGATTAAATGTCAAGGATTCTGACAAAAAAATTGTAAAAATAAAAGAGATGGAACACCAGGAATACCTACAAAACGATGAAAAGAATGATTATGTACAAGGAGATATTCAGAATGTATAAGAAGCAGCAAGAAGTTGAACTGCTAAACCGAAACTGCAGAAATGTCAACGCAACACAATGGGATTTGTAATCACCGTGACGATGTTAAGAGTAATCAGTTGTGGAAACTCAGATGCACTCATGTGTTACTGAATTCAAAGGTTTGGATTCCCAATAGCATGTGTGCTATCTGTGACTGACGTGGAAAAGATGGATTACAATTAAAGACACAAAAAATTGATGCTCATTTAATAGGCATATCATTTTAAGAAAGTTTAAAGGAGAATGGAAAGAGCAAAAGGAAACACGAGCTTTATTTTTGATGCAGTTCATAGTGTGATCAAGCAGTGAGTATAGGGTTTTAAGAAGAATATAGGCTAGGATAGATAATAGATGCAAGTAATCCTAAATTGTCAGAGTGAAGTCTAATACTAGTGAAGCTATAATTCAATTCAAAGCATAAAAAAAAGAACATAAAAAAGCAGCACTAGAATGGATATGCTAGCATCAGAGGAGATAACCACCAATACTGTAAATATGAGAATGACAAAACTGAGAAGCAATGGAACTAAGCTCATGCCATGACAATGAAGAGCCATAAAGAGTGATGGTAAAGAATATTTATAGGAGGAAAGTCACTGAAAGCTACAGAAGATATGGGAAGACACCAACCTGCAGCTTAAATAATATATACGTCAATCAAAAGAGGCAGAATGAAGGAGATAAAATATCATTCAACAACACATCCAGGTAGCCTAGAAACCCACTGAACAGTCCTGAATAAAATGCTATTACTGGGAGATTATTCCATGTTTCTTGATGTGATATCAGCAATAAAGAAGGAAGACAAAATTGAGTCTGCAGTTAGGTAAAGGTGATTAAATTTGATTTTAAATATAAAATGACATTCAGAACAGCTGTTGGCACTATTAAAAATACCAGCAAACAAGGAAGAAAATATGGCAAAACCCAGTGTGACTATTTACTAGTCCATTAAGACATTCAATTTTTATTTTTTTTTTTGGTCTAACTTTGAGAACACTAGGCAATGTGGCATTGTCTATAGGATTATCAGCCATATAAATTCTTCATATAGCCAGCAAAGAATCTAAAAGAAAGTATTCAAGGGTCTTCAGGTCCTTGGAAGATAAATTAATATTGATAGACATTGATAGAATGAGGGACAGGGAAGAACCCATTCAAAAAATAGGAAATTTCTTTTCCAGGAGACAACAGCTATGGTCTATTTCCAGTAACTTCTTATCTTGCAAGAATGAGGCCAAGAAATATGAACCAACCTCTTACCAGAAAAGTCATCTCACCATTTGAAGCAGCCAAAGAAGACAAAAAGGAAGCAGAACAGTAGGAAGTAAGGAAGATTAGTTTTAGCATTCTGTATGTTGCATGTGCCAAATTTCTGGAAGGCACATTTAGGCTCCCTTTCTATCTGCTGAAGAAATCAATGTAATGAATACTTGATTTCCTTTTGGAGGTACTATGAAGTCTAAATGACATTTTCACACATCTTACATCTCAAGCTCATATAGTTAGTGACAATAGCCATCTAGAAGATGATGAATTAATAGATTCCAAAATACTTTAATTGAAACAATGGACATTTTGTGTAGCCAGAGAAGAGGATAATGCAGCATAAATGTTTAAGTAGGATTATTTTATATCATGAGTTCTTCTATTTCATAAAATGGCACTGCCATATTATCCATTTTTTCAGTTACAGAAATACATCAGCAGTATCTAATCCTGATTTGTTGGCCCAAAGTATTTCCACAGCAGATCATGATGCACTATTCCTAAGAGCTGCATGTTGACTCCGGTCTAAAATGAAACTTGCAAAAATCCCCAGTAATTAGGTATTTCTTCTACTGACTGTATACTCTAAGAAGCTTGTGTTTGTTATTTACTGCTACCTGCATACTGAATAATTACACCCAATAAATTGTTTCCTGCTATGCCTTTCTCAGATGGTTGGATAAGATTAGTCACAGCAGAAGGTACCTTCATCCTTTTAAAAAGGCAATCTATTTTTTCCAGAAACATAGGCATTCATTTAGATGAGGGAAATGCCTGATAATCTATTTTGAGTTGCAGTGGTTTTTTAATCACCTTTTCACATACCTATTGGTTGTGGGAAACAATGCAAATAAAGGGGAAAATTCTTCTTTTGTGGTTTTACTTGGCCTCCAAACATATGTATGCACACACGTATAAAATGCATAAAACATACATATAATATGTTTAAATATAATCTGCATATTTTTACTGCATGTTAACATGGTTAACATAACGCATGTTAAATGGAGGAAGAGAAGAATAACTGTCAGAAACTCATATCCTTCTGTCTTGGTAAAGCCCCAGTTGTATACATAACATGAATAGCATTGATCCCCACTGTTCCCTTCAATTTATGTTATTGTGGTGCAGAATCTAATATTTAATATAAGCACTGGTAAAATTTGTCAACACTAGAGCAGGAAAGTTCTAATATAGCAACATGTATCTAGCAGCAGGACCTGCCGAGGGTTCCTGTTTAACTACATGTCAAATTTTTGGTAATTGCATTCACAGATAATGAGATTTAGTATAACCCTATTAACCTGATATAGCCGCAGATAAATAAATCAGAAGATATGGGTCTGTCTATAAGTGGCAAAACTTTTCACGATTGACCATAAATTACATAATTTTGTGTAATAATTTGGAGCTCCTGGAATAAATAAGATCAGTTACCTTAAGCACTTCAAAATGCCTAAGTACACTTTGAAATGAAAGTAAACTAGTTTTCTTGCAAGTGGGATTATCATTCAATTGCTACTATCCCTGCTCATTTTAAAGGTGTGGGATGAAAAGAATATGCTATGGGGCAACCTGAGAGGGACTTCAGTGCCTTAAGTGAATCATTATTAATGTGTCTTGTTGTGAACACCTTGGTACTCTAGTCCCACCCAGATTATTTGTACTTCCCACATGAATTTTTGCTATTTTCTCTCAGACTTTGTCTGTCAGCCAAACTTCTTTTATAAAAGTTAATCTAATAGTTTTAGACTTGAGCATTGTGAGTTGATTGCTATCAAATGGTTACAATAAAGAAATAGATTACAGTGCTTAGGCTATGAAATTTGGCATAGAAAAGATGAATTGTCATTTATGTTAAGCATCAGTCTCTGTTAGTTATGTCTCTCAGACCAGAGTACTTTTTAAATGCTTTTCCCATGTTAGAATTCAGTAAGTTAAAGATATAACAAGAAGTACTTCGATCAAAGGTAAAAAGGGTCGCAATATTGGCTCATCAGCACTTGTTTTTTTTAATGGCAGTAATTTTGTGCAAATAAGAGGATGTGCATGTGTTTTTATGTAACAGTGGTAGTTACATATACTGCCAATGGTAGGGTTATTAATATATTTTTTCAAGGTTTATAATGTACTACATCTTGTAGCAACTTCATGCATCTGTCATTTGATTAAAAATACCCACTTACCAGAGAAATATTTTATTCTTTCATTTCCCAGTGTTAATGATCTCTTCAGGCATTTACCTTGCCTAAAGCCAAGGTTGGTCAATGCTATATCCATCTTCAGTGGTGTACAGTTGGTTTGGGGTGGTTTTTTTTAGGTTGACTGAACACCTGATATCTGCAGATCGTCTGGGTTCTTTTATCCAGGTGGCATCAATTCACCCTGCAATTATATGCTTAATGCTTCTGGAAGCAAATTTGTTTCTGGTCTCTAGCTAGATCTGAGCTTGGGAGGTCTCTGGGTATCTCACTTTAAAATCATTACTTTGGGTGTCAAATATTCATATAGTTAAAAAGGTTTAAAGATATTATTTATTTAAGTTCTTTTTTGTAGATACGTACAATTAGACTCCTGGTAATTAGGGGCTTAAGTCTGCTCAAACTCATTTTAATGGCAAAACCCCAATTAACATTACTGTAAAGAATGC
The DNA here is from genome assembly GCA_004320125.1 of Scolopax mira. NCBI lineage: Eukaryota > Metazoa > Chordata > Aves > Charadriiformes > Scolopacidae > Scolopax > Scolopax mira. The sequence continues at coordinate 81,156 of BJBW01015904.1, forward strand.
AAAGTCCTGGTGGCTTTGCTAGTGCCTTTGTATACACACACAGGAATTGCTTCATCCATCACTGACACCCAGCTGTCACTGTCTGTCTAAAATAGGCTTCATCACTAGTAAAATGTTGTTTTATTATTTGCCTTTTGGAACAATCCCTGGACTTCTTGCTGGATTCATGTGTTTTATGTGTGTTATAATGTTCTTAAGTGTACATCTTCCAATTTGGGTGTGCTGCTTTCTCTGGAAGAAATAAAATAAAATAAATCTCTTCTGGAAAAAGAATGCTATTTTCTTTTAGTGGAAAAAAAGTAAATACAAATAAAGTAACCGTGTCTTATTATAAGAATAAACTCTGTAAGACAAGAGCTCTATGGAAGAAGGATGGAAGAAACAATTCTCCACCATCCCTCTGAGCAGTTCCACAATTACAGATTTAGTCTTGCATTGAAGAGAAGGAAGTAAAATATTCTGAGAATACAGCTAGGGAAGACATCTCCATCTAGCTGTACCAACAGCATATGCATGCTGGTTATCAAGATGGTGGCTATGGCTGCAGCCCCTGGCAAGGTTCAGGATGTCGCACACATGAAGGAGGCATAAATTCTCTTTGCCCTTGCTAGGGACAGTTTGTTGTTGGAGGGACAATGAAGAGGAGAGGTGCTCCTCATGTGCAAACCCCAGCAGGAGACTCTTAGACAAGCAGATGCACCAGCTGTGGGGAAGCGGCTCTTAGGAAAGGGTCTGGCAGTAGAAGGGTTTCAGGATCGAATCCTTCACAGCAGCAGCAGACAGGACTTTCACTCCTTGGAAAGGAAGAGCTGTTTTAAAAATTCAACTGCGTCCAAAATAAAGTGGTTCTCTTTCATCACTCGTCTCTTGTCTCATTGATCGCGTTGCAACTTCTATTGTTTGTTTGTTGGTTTGTTTTGTTGTGTTGTTTTTTTTAATTTGAACCTTGCTGTGTAATAATTACCCTTCATCTGAAAACTAGAAAGGAGCTTTTAAGCTCTCAACCTCTGCTCCACAGCTTTAGGTTTTATCACTTACTGTTCTGGCACCTATTTCAAATGTATCTTTTAAACTTGTCTTCTTTGCAACTGAAGGAGAGAGGCACTCTTGACTTCATTTTCTCCTCCACTAAACGAAGAATAACACATTTAAGATTAACTGCATGTGAGGTCAGGCAGAGCAGCCAACATTCCCATGACTTTGGACACCAGATGGTCTCTAAGAAAATGTTATGACTTATCGGCACATTTTAGTCCCAACTGCAATGAGTTTAGAAAAAATAGTGTGTTATAAACCTGGGATTTAAAAGGAGAGCCAATTAGGGTATAAGCAACCACACTGGCTGTTGACATACGGCAATGTTCATAATCACTCACTGAGATGGGAATTTGCAACGTTCTTTGGTAGAAAACCTGCCCTTCCTGCCTATCATGTAAGTTAGAACTTGCACCACAATGAAAACAAGTCATAAAAGATACTTATTATTTCCTGATTTGATGTCTTACATGATTTGCTATTTACAGCACACATTTCATAGGCACAATTCATTGTTTGAATTAAAGGTTTGTTGTATATTTTGTAATTCTTGCTTTTATGAATTTTAATAGTCACAAGTAGCATTCAAATGGATTTGAGGGCTTATCATGGAATTTTGTGCTAATAAATCTAATTCAGTAGTATGCTCCTCAGTGCATACATATAATTGATATTACCAATATTTTTGTCTGCTGGAGTATAAGTATCCACTCAGATCTAACAAAAACTAAATGTAACCCTCACTTCAGTAGGAAATACATTATTTATAAAAGGTTGGGTTTGTTCCTGTGTCTAATATTTCAGATTTGACTACTCAGGAGATCTTTTTTTTAAAAGCCTTTTTTAAAACCAAGTACCTGAGTTCCTTTTCTTTTCTTTTTTTTTTTTTTTTTTTTTTTATCTCATTTGAAACACAGCCGTGGCAAAGGTGATTATCATATATTATGGAGTACTAAGTTGGTATTATTTAATTGTCTTTGAGGCTTTTTACCAGTTGCTTACATCTGTAGAGAAAGCTAAAGGAATAACTGCTTGCTTTCTTTTTATAAATAAATTCAGAATTAATGGTATAAAATTAAAAGATTAGAATTAGATGAAATGAAACCTTTCTTTGCAGACAAGCAATTAGATAATGGGAAAATGCTTTCTATTGATGAACCTTAGTCACCTTCATTAATGGTGTTCAAAAATAAGTTAGATACGTTTTTTGTTGGCTTACTGTACAGGAATATCATGCTCCACCCAGGAGGTCGTACTGCATTATCTGAGAGATCTTCTCCAGCTGAATAATCAAAGGTTTTACAAGAAACAGAAATCATTACAGCTGTCAGTTTTCTTCATTATTGTTCAACTGAAATGTAGTGATTTGCCACAAATACCATTAAAAATAATCTCAGAATCTCTCATTCGGCTAAGTAAAAACTTCTGCAGTCCTTCTACATGAGTTCATTGTTTTCAGCCAGATTTCTGACATACATTAAGGGGTCTCAAACTGTGGTATGCATATACTACTGGCGGTACAGAGCCAATTCAGAAATGGAAAATGGCCTGACACAAAAAGCCTCACCAGTCTGTGTGCTGCCTGCTACCATCACTGCCTCTAATGGCACAGTTTGCAAAAAAAAGTCTGCAAAGAGGTTACGGTTTAAATTTAGCATATGAGAGATTCTTGTTACTAACATCTCTTATGTTGTAAGAAGTGCTATAATATATTTGCTAATATCCTATACATTTAGAACTAAATCTATATATTTAAGGAAAAAATGGAGTATTGGAAACTCAAGAAATTTTCCTATTCTTTTTGTTAACTGAGGTTCTACAGTAGTGATTTAAAGCCTCTCTGTTAGAAAGAATATGAAAATTACACAGAATAATAACATTTCCCTCTGATGATACTGTCATGGCTTTTTTTTGTGTGTTACAGTGAAAGTTCAGGCTTTTGTATGTCTGAGTTTTACAGCCTGGTACCATGATTAGAAAAATGAATTGTGCATACTAGCCTGATTACTTAGTCTTTTCTGCTTCTTGGTAAGCAAGAATTCTAATTTAGACCTCTATGTTAATATGCAATTTTTGTCTTCAGATCAGAGGGAATCCTTTTTAAAGAGTTACCCCAGGGACTATGTGTTTATATAAGAAAAAATCCAAATACAGTTGCAAAAATATGAACTTTTTTTCCCAGTACATGGTAAATTCCCAGGTAGCAATTACATGACTTTGCATGACATGATTTTCATTTGCTGTATATGGTACAACTCCAGTAACATTAGTTACAACAGGAACGTACAGAAAAAAATATATGTAAATATAAAATAATCAGAGCTAAGTTTTCCCTGAAAACCGGGCTATATATTTAGCAACTCAAGTAAAATGAAGAGGTTTTGCGCAGTTTTGATTTTTAAATGCAAGATTGTCATCCTGTTTTTATCTGTCACTGTGACTTGCAGGAGAGTAGGAGATACAGGAGACTATATTCTCCAGTGCACATTGGGTTGTGCCAAGCCAGGGAGAACTGCCCATTTTGAAGACTGAGATAGTCTACTGAGACTTCAAGAGACTTTAATTTCTCCTCTTTCACTAGACCAAAAAAATTTTTGGTGTAAACCGCTGTATCCACTGTTGCAACTGAGTAGCCAAGTGACACTGCAAGAAAAGTCAAGACAAAGTGAAAGACTAAATTTACACACACCCCCTCTCCCCAGAAAAAAAACCCTCAAAACCATCCAAACCAGCTATGCAGATGTAATTTCATCTCAGTCACCAAAGGAGACTGGGAACATCCTCACACTGGCTGTTAGGGAGAGAGGGACCTACTGAAGCTGCCTGTTGAACTCATCCCTCTCCCAAGTCCTACATCCCCTGCTCAGGCTTCAAATTCAGCCTCTCCTTTTGCAGCACAATCACTGCTACTCACTGCAGGATGACTGCTGTCCTAGTCATGGTCTGGAAGTAGAAGACTCTTTCTTTTTCTCTTGATGAGCCCTAGGTTAAGAAGTTACTCAAAGCAATGAAACCCCCTCCATCTGATAGACGTTCTGTGTCTCCTGTGCACATAGCTGCGGTTTGCTAGTGCTTGTGGTTGTGCAGCATAGGAAATTGCACTGAGAAGCAGAATCAGTGATGTTCTGTTGCTCATTAAACCCAGGTTTTTGTTAATGCACATATCACATTTTTATAGGCAAATGTATTATTTACATGGCTGTAAAAGTGAGCTATATTATTTGATCTATACTATACGCGCTGCCTTGCAATACCTAGAGTTGAAAATGCTTTAGCAGCTCTGCTGAATCTGTACTTAAACATGTTTGTTTCTGCTTTCTTTTCAATCTGAGGAAGATTTTAGGATAGGAATCACATATGATTTCTCTAGTTGGAGAAGCAGTTCACGTAAGGTCAGCCCTAGAGAACAGAGCCAAACAGTGCAGCCTTTAAAGTCCAAAGCTTAAAACAGAATAGCTCAAAAAGCATTCCAAATAAATAAAAAAGCCCCAAACAATCTGAACACAATTTCTGAGTTAAAATGTATTAAGTTAGCTGTACTTTTAAGGGCAAATGTGAATTACTTTCTGCTAAGTATATCTAAGGATTTTTTTATTTTTTAACACAGATTATGCTGGGGTAGGATGATAAGATCAAATAAAAATATTATTCATATGTATATAGAAGATTAATATCTGAATCCAATTTTTTAGCTCCATATTTGGAATATAATCAATATTCTCAGATTTTCTTCATATGCATATATGCAAAAACACATAAGGGTGCGCACATGTGCATGCACGCAATTAGTACCATAAATATTTAAGAATTTCTATATTTAGATATGGATTTGCCATATAACAACACTTTGCAAGCCATGTTTATAGAATTACATCTACAATATAACCTGCAGAAGAACTGCTAATCAAGTAGGAACAGAAACCATCTAATATTTGGTGATGAAAATTGCTTTAGAGTGACTGATTGTACTAATCAATCTTCACCAAGTAAATCACTACTAAAAGATAGTCGATAATTATAGGATCTTTCCCTGTAACTGAGTAAGAAGAGGAATAAAAATAAACTCTCACAGCAAAGCTGTCCTCTTCAGTAAACACGGCAGTTTGCTTTTCTTCTAATACTTTGGAAGGAAATTTGAATAATGTGTCCAAGTTGTCTTAGCTTTCAGAAATATAATTCTTGTGCTGATTGAGCTAACAGTGGTAAAATTGGCCATTAAAACTAACATATTCAGTGCTCCTCACAAGCCATCTACAAACAGGTTGCAGTCTTACTAATTTCTTCATGATTCACAAAACTTTGACAGCTTTTATAAATATGTGGCCACTTATGGCATTTTACAGTTTAAAAGAAAGCTTTTTCCCTTTCTTTGCTGTTCACAAAATTCTCAGAAAAAGCAATTGTCAGAGGCCAGTTCCAGTAGGAAACAAGTATTTTGATAAAATTTTTATTATGCAGATTATGATGTATAAATATACATAAATAAATCGTTGAAGTGGTAACTTCAGCAAGGGAAATTCACAGGCTTCAGCCACAAAAATGTCCCAAGAGAAAGAATCAATTGGATTGTCACTAGAAGAATAGGACACCAGTACAGTGTAAGAACCTATAGAGACCAGAGCAGAACTTCATATGGGCAAGACAGAAGCACTAAGACCTGCAACAGGTTAATAGTCTGACAGAGTCGAGCCTGTGCTCTGAGTGAATGGTGTTTGTGAGACACACATGCAGCTCTGGGTTCCTGTTAGACGTAATCTTTCACTTTGCACAGACAAAAGTCACAGCTGGGAAGGTCCCACAGAGCCCCATCCAAGTCCGTGTTCCAGCATCGGAAATCCCAAAATGAGTTGTGGCACTTATGTATCAGGCATGAAAGTGGAAGCAAGTTCATACATGGCATGTCAATGGTCCAGGTCTGTGAGCTTCCTGCAGACTTTTAATGCCAACATAAGGCCACTTTCAACACTTTCCGCGAGTTATGGCCCAACTAGCTAAATCATAATCCGTCAAGGTAGTTTGTAATCTTGTGGCAAAAGGTAAACTAAGGAGCCTACATCAAAGTATGCAAGAGCACAAACTATAACTTCAGCTAAAATATTTAGCGGAGAAATGAACTTCCAGACTAATGATGATATTCAGGGTGCACTGCAGGAGACTCTTTGAGAGAAGGTTTCTCACCATCATGAAATTAATGGGGGATGGAGAAGAGTAAAAATGCCATGTTTATTCAAAGCAAAACCTTCTAAACTAGGAAGCCAGCTCCCAGTAAGGAACCTATCATGCATATTTAATTAATCAGAGGATACTTACTGCAATGATGAGTGAGAAAAAAGCTCTAGGAAAGAAAAAGCTCAGAAAAACCAATACAGCAGGCTGTATTTGCCCAACTTTATGTGAGTATTTCTACCAGATAATGTTATAGCTGTGACTTTCTTGTATAGTCATCCATTACAACGAAGTGGCAAAACTTCCAAAACTTATTTTCTTAAACCAGCTTCAAAGGTTGCTACCACCCATAACATTAAAATGCAGATAACATTTTTCTGGATGAATAGCTCACAGCGCACCTTTGTGTCGCTCCATTAGCCCACTTTGCTTATCTATCATTCCTGAATATGACAGGAAGATCATATATCTTATTCCAAACTTCAGAACAAATGCTTCCCTGGCATCTTTGAATCTTTTCTGTCTACTCTTGTAATTTGTAGTTCCTGAATTCCACCATGAAGATACCACGTTGCTATGTGAGAGGAAATTTCAAGTAGTCATGAGAGATGTTTTCCAAAAGTGAACTATATGTGGTGAAATCTTGAAGAATATGGTCCCCCTCAGGCATTTGAATAGTATAAAATGTATTGAACATTAAAGGGCATAGCATTTCTGATTGTTTTAGATGAACATGCTATTTTAATAAGTGGGTGCAAAAATTTGTGCCAGATTACTTCTAAGGAAACTACTTTTCTGCTCTTTCAAGTTTTCATTTGTGAAGGTGAGAAAAATAAGGCACAGTTACTCTGTGTTTTGTTTTTATTTTTTAAATACTGGAGTTTAAAGCCTGTAGTTTCCCCTCAAAAAGTAGCAGAATTTCCCATTTCTGTTCAGCTTGGGATATGAGCAGAGATGCCCATTTCTCCTTTGTCCTTTTGGAACAAGATAATCATCATACTTAAAAGCAATACCACTGTTGAAGAGACTCTTTTTTTAAAATTTTATTTTATTTTATACACTGCATTCTCATCTGTAATCCGATACAGGATCCTGGTTAGTGCTTTTGGATGACAGCACTCACACTTTCTTCGGAGCATGTGTTCCGCTCTTAGTTCCTGTTGCTGCTCACTGCCCAGGGTCAAAGCTGCTTCTGAAAACTGGATCTGCAGAAAAGATACTTTCCCGGCAATTTTCCCAGCTCAGGTTTGATTTTCCTCAATGGGTCCTTTTTTTCTTCCTTCAGCTAGCCTTTGACAGTGCCTTAATGACCAAAGTTCATCTTTCAAAGCTGAAACAATTTACATTTTTAGAGATCAAAACCCCCAGTCTCTGAAGGAACTACTTTGAGTGTATACACTAATAAGCTGTACATTTCCACCTGTGACAATCAATTACATGCCCTTGTCAATTATCAAGCTAATCCTGCTGATATTGGCAACTAAGTAAAAAAAAAAACATTAAACCAGGCTACATTGGCTGCATTACAATTAAAATTCTTAATGTGCAACAGATGGTTGTTCTTGACTTTTTATTTACCCACAAAAGAAGTAAATGTAGAGTTTTAAGAGTCTGCTTGAGACAAAAAGAGATTAATAGAATCATAAAATCATTGAATTGTCTAGGTTGGAAGAGACCTTTAAGATCATCTAGTCCAACCACCAACCTAACTCTGATTAAAAAAAACCAACAAAAAATCCCCATCACTAAACCATGTCACTAAGCACTAAGTCAACACGTCTTCTGAATACCACCAGGGATGGTATAACTCAACCACTTCTCTGGGCAGCCCATTCCAATGCATAATAAACTTTTCAGTGTAAAAATTTTTCCTAATATCCAATCAGAACCTCCCCTGGCACATCTTGCTTTATCTCGTGTGACTTGGCAGAAGAAACCAACACCCACCTCTCTACAACCTCATTTCAGGTAGTGGTAGAGAGCAATAAGGTCTCCACTCAGCCTCCTGTTCTCCAGGTCGAACAACCACAGCTCCCTCAGCCTTTCCTCGTAAGACTTACTCTTCAGACCCCTCACCAGCTTCGGTGCCCTTCTCTGGACCTGCTCCAACAACTTAATGTCTTTCTTGTGGTAGGGGGTCCAAAACTGGACACAGTACTCGAGGTGGGGTCTCACCAGTGCCAAGTACAGGGGGACAATCACCTCTGGAGTCCTACTCACCACACTGTTCCTGATACAGGCCAGGATGCTGTTGGCCTCCTTGGCCACCTGGGCATACTGCTGGCTCATGCTCAGCCAACAGTTGACCAACACCCCCAGGTTCTTCTCTGCCAGGCAGCTCTCCAGCCATTCTTCCCCAAGCCTGTAGCGCTGCATGGGGTTGGTGTGACCCAAGTGCAGGACCTGGCACTTGGCTCTGTTGAACCTCATCCCGTTGGCTTTGGCCCATTGATCC